>JBBPRA010000714.1:0-14942 GCA_038092775.1 Boletus rubescentipes
CGAGATGATGTCCAAATCGCCCTTCATGCCGAAACTCGCGACGTTCCTGCAGGGCTTCCCGCCTCTCTTCACGTCGTTCCCTAAGTCCCCCAAAGCGTTCCTCCTATAAACAGCGGGGAGTTAGACAAGTATCGGCAGTTCTGTTCGACAACATTTACCAGGGCACCAAGTATGCCTGCCATTTCTTCCAGTGATAGATTCGTTCGATTGATATGGGGTGACTTTGAGATTGGCTAACAACGAAATGCCAGCAACCAAGATATAGAAGGAGTTGAAAGCGGTGATGCACAGACCTTTGCACTGTGCTGCGCAAATACGGCTATCATGTAACCGGGCGCAGAAACTGCGATGACAGGCACAGTCGCGCCTTAGGGTCCCGGCCTCTCAACGCTCAACCGTCGGCCACCCGAGACCATCCCGAGGCCCTTTCCTGATCGAACTACCAATCAATCGAACATGCTGTTATACAGCTCAGTTTTGTGTATCCGGTACCTCGAACAAAATGGTCAGTAGCAGATCGATCGTGACAATTGTCGTCATTTCATTTCATAGCCTGTGAGCGTCGCGAATGATTGAATATTGATCGTAAGGCCGTGCAGGAAGGAGTGTGTGGGTAGGAGTGCCAGGGGTCTGAACCAGAATTGGGATAAGGTAAATTTATGTAAATCGCCGGTGTAACGTAACATGCGCAGCCGCCGGCGTGTAGGTCGTTGTCCTTTCCAGTTGGTCGTCCAGTCTCTGCAGTCATTAGCCCGCGTTCCCTCGTCTGTCAACCTGGCCGATACTATGGCGGATTTGCTACCTTTCGGTTTTTTTCGAGTTGCCACTTCTCCACGCGTTATGTAAGCGTCGAAGAACTAAGGATGTATCTTGCGTCACTTCCCTAGTACAAGAGACTTTTGCACATTGCTTCAGGTTTAGCCATAATGCATAACTCCTCACCATTACTGGCTGCCAACCTCATCGCCGAACCACCACCATTGGCCAATATTTCAGTCCTCCACTTGACTTCGATGTTTGATGTTCATCTTGTTCTTGAACGGGAAACGTATCAGAGTCAACCTTCCACTCGTCTACGCCGACTGGGTGCAGGCACTGGCACTAACGTCTAGCAAGATATCATTCGAGCATTCTAGAGCTCACTTGCTCTATAATACTCTCATACACCAATAGGGTGCGATGGCAAATCTGATTGGACTTTAGCATTCTGGCTATCAATGGCCAAGACGCTCCGCTCCGCGCACCGTCTTCGGACTCACGGTGGATGGGCATGCCTTCGCCTGTGCCTCCACGATGTGTTTCTTGAGCGTTTCGTCGTTCTCGATCTCTATCCGAGCTCTGAGGAATGTAACTTGTTTTGGAGACAGTTGTAGGATGCAGACCTGAGACGGGAGCCATTATCAGGCTGATCACAGGGAGTGGTGAGTCGGGGGGATAAAAGCAGCGAGTCAGAGTATATAAGGCACGTGCAGTGCGTCAGAGTGTGTTGAGAGGGTTTATTGTCGTTCAAAGAACACTGATAGGGAATTCGACATTTCAGTGCGGCACCTTGAGGTCGCGAACCTAGGACTGGGAACTCTGTATCGTACTCATGGCAGTTGAAGGCGGGTTTCAGCTGCCAGTGTGTCGCCGCCCCCGGAGGGGATGTAGACAGACACTGCATCGCGACCGACTCTCCTTTGAAGACCCAGACAACAATGGTAATTGCCAACACTGCATCTGACAAAATCCGTATCTCGTCGCAGGCGGTCAAATTATCCGCGGACGGTCGATATCAATCCTTCATGACGCTATATAGATACAGCTAACACACCATTATACAATATATACAGAAAGTTCCTGGCGAGTCTACCTCGCATTTTAGTCTACTACAACCAGCCCGTCGTAGCTCTTCCTTCCCAATGCCCTCTTCATCAACTCCTCCGGCGTCAAAGAAGTCTTTTCAGGCTGAGGCTCGCCGTTCTCGTCGAGGACCTCCCATCCTTCCTCCTCCTCGACGTCCATGAAGACTTTGAGCAACGATGGAGAGTACCCGCTGAGTAAAGCAACCCCCTCCCTCTCGCCCGTTACTGGCGCAGTGATTCCATGCCCATCCGAGGTGTTGGATAGGTCCCAATACACCAGCTCGGGGACATCATATCCAGCTTGTGCATACGCCTCTGCGATCACGTCGTGGTTCGTCTTCCACTCTGCGCCTGCGTCTGGAGGTATGCACGAGGGTTGAGTGCAACCTGCAACGCCGTACATGCGGCCTTCTTTATTGTCTGCGGCGTCGAACTGCATATCGCTGAAGACAAAGATTCGCTTGATCATCTGATCTTTGGGGACCTTGTGCTTGACGGCAAGCGGAAGGATGAGTTTGAGGAAGACGGCGTTAAAATCTGTGTTTGCCCCCCACTCTGCATGGCTCATGCTGTCAATCGTTGCACCAAGCGAAACGTGGCTGGACTCGGGGTCGACGGTAATGAACTGTGGTGATGCGGAGAAACTAATGAACGAATCATTAAAAGGAGGTTTCGCAAGCCGTGCGACAAGCAGCGAGAGAGAGATAGCTGGCCAGATGGGCTGAACGTTGAATGGGGGCTTTGGTGTCGAAGTGTGCTCGACATATCCCATGGATCCAGACACGTCGCAGACTGCGATACAGTTGTCCAACTGGCCCGACTCCCGAAGGCGAGCTAGAAGCGTAGCCCACTGAGCATCGATGACCCTCATCTGAGCTTCTGCAAGCCGGCGCGCTCGCTCATGCAGAGCGTTGGCTAGAGAACGCGTAGTGCCTTCATCCAGCGGACTTTGCTGACGATATATTTGCACAGCCTCGATAGCGAGCAGGTGCGGAAGGAGGGTGGCACCACTGATCTGCTTTTTTCCTGATTCAACGTCTTCGAGATATTTCAGGAACCCTCCCTCATCGCGCATGAAGAACTTCTCCTTGTTTTTGTTCATGCAGACGGATGCAACTCGGGAGTAGGTGATCTGCGACCAACGGTTTGAAGACATGAGAGGCTCGGGAATGCACGTATAACGTCTTCCGCGAGTGAGGATCTGCTTCTGATAGACATAACGAAGTAAATGCATATCAGATTCCGGCAAACTTGTCACGGTAGGGAACGAGATTTTGTGGGCGATTTGAAGAGACGCCTGTCCCTCATGGAGAAGTAAACATATCGCGGATGAGATGTTCGTGACACGGTCATGTGAACCACCTGGCGTTGGCCCCCACTTTGAAATGAGAGTCAAAGCAAACATGAGCGCTATCCGGTCATCCTTATTCGCGTCAGCGGGCAGAGCGGCGATCTTGTTCATAACATCAGAGTCTTTTGCGAATTGACCCGCAAATAATCTGGCAACCGCCACATAGAGGGCACGGTAGCGGTTATCAAGTAGCTTCTTTGTGAGACGGTCATATGCGCGACGTGAACGTTCGATACGCTGAGCACGCGACCATTCTTCTTGCTCCTCGTTGTTCTTGAAGGCAGGTCGAGATTTTCCATCATAGTAATTGTGTAAGAAATTGGAACGCGGAAGGAGGGGTACCTTTGGTAGTAGTTCGTCGAGAGTGGCCAAGGCCAATATATCGAGCAAGTCTTTCCAACACCCGTGTGATGCACCTGTCTTCTTCTTCTTCTTCCTTTTGTCCGTGTCCTTGTTTGATCTGAGGCACACGGGGTCTACCAAGCAATGGAGGTTTGCGATCGCGGTACGGGGATGGTTTTGGAAGAGCCATCCGAATGCTCTGGTAAGACGATGTTGGTACCTGACCACGAAGACACGAAGATGCATGAAGAAACGTACCGATAGAAGAGCTCTTTCTCGCCCTTCCCATCATGAATGCTCCTCGTGCTCCAGATAATTCGAAGGGTCAGATTCGGGTCCTCTGCCCATGCATTTTCAAGATATCGATCAACTTTCTCTCCAGTGATGCCGCTTCGGAGACCTAAGTAGGCGTCGAGCGTAGACACGAGCGTCGAGTTGAAAGCAGGAGCGTTGTTGGCTGTGAGCTTTTGGTGGGTAGTGGAGTGGAGAGCGTCCATCATGGCATTGGCGGCTACCTCCGCACTGGTAGTTTCCATTGGAACATCCTGGGTAGTAGCTGGGATGAGAACGTCGAGGAAGTTTGGGTCGAACAGTTCAGGAATAGGGGGGAGCGTCACGACCTGGGACGTCGCTGTTGAAGCGGCACGGGCCGGAGGGCTATCGATGGACATCGTCGACATGACGGTAGTGATGAACGTTAACCCTGACAGGAAGCTCCCTTATCATCATCTCCATCGTGGCTGTGGTCCTGAGTCAGACTGACAAAAACACGAGCAGTTGTCCCAGTCTCGCAGCCGAAATGTCAACCACAGCTTTGGGGAGGCTGAAACGCTGATAACCGACCCCTGTATGCGCGCTGAGCGCTGGGCCAAATTTTCGGTATTCTGCTTGGTGCTGGTGATAATCATGGAATCATTGATCATGCATCAAAACGTGTACGGTTGCGACTCGTTCTAACAAAGAGGTTTTCGATTTTCTTGAAAGCATAGCATTTTTTACATAAAGTCCGATCAGATACTCCTAATTTTCCAGGTCACCATCTACCAAGTGTTTAGCTTTACCCAGGTATCCATTATCCCTCGTCGTAGACGATCAACCCTAGGCCTCGCGCCAGTACACCAGATTAGGACGATCATATGATCATGATGCCTGAACCACTCAGAAGATTCACCCGCTGTACCAGCTGTAGGAATGAACTCAAGGAGCCAAGGCGACGAGGACGTCTTTTAGAAAAGGTATAATTTTTCTTCTTGCTTGGGCGCCGCCTCAGTGACTCTGATCAGTCTGATCGGTCACTGCAAGGAACGGAATTTAGTCAATCGGTGGCTGCTAGTATCTTGGCTTCTGTCAAAGTCCCTTAGATACGAACCTAACTAGTAGTACACCGTGAAGCAAGCACCGACTAGTGCTTACAATGGAATTTGATGACGTAATGGGCCCCTTACCTAATCCACTGACATTTTGCACCGACGCGACTTGCACCAGAACGACCATCATATCATCATGCCCATGCGCTATAGAAGCAACACCCCGCCCATTCAACCACAGTATCCAGACTCAATAGAACCAACAGATGCAGATGACTCCATTGTCCTCTCAGATCTCGTCCGCACAGGCGAAGCTTCTAGGCTGCGGAGAAGAGGTGCAATGAGGTTAGATCACAATCTATTGAGCGCCCAGCGCACCGAAGGCGGACGAGTGACACCCCCTACTGTCGTCGTCGCTAGAACACCCTCATGGATCGAGCCCCCGAGCGACGACGACGAATCCACACAAGCTTGGGAACAGGGTTATGAGCCATCTTCGCCTCGTCCACAGGCCAGATCCGTCGTGTCTGGGCCAGAAACATACGGATACACGCTCTACTGTGGTGGAGAGGAGCCGTCGTCGTCGTTCGTACCACAAACGTCGATCTATGTGCGGTCGCCACTGCCATCTTATCCCCCGACACCATCGGATAGCGGTCTGCTCAGACATGACGATCCTTTGCGGAAGACAAATGGGTGTGGGGCTGTGATTCACTTGCGCGCTTCACGTCGGGATGGATCTAGTGTGTGGGTTGGGAAAGATGAAGCGACATCTGCTGTCGTACCAATGGACGCGTCATACTTTGAACGCCGTACAGTCGTCAGGATGATCCGCAGCGCGTGCGGATGTGTTCGAGAAGGCGTGGGCTGTGCGATATGGTAAGTGCATTCTTTCCCTTTTATAACCGGCGCTTATACTCGCACAGCGGTAACACATTGGGAACCCGATATAAACCTTGCCAAACTGCCGCAGACGGGTTGTTTTCCCTCCACCATGCCTCCCCAGTACCTATATGCCCTCAGGGACCGCGATACTGGCATGGCCGCGCTCCAGTCGTCGCGAACTTGAGTGCATCCCCTTCCTACATCTACACCTTCTTTGCTTCCAACGTCACCCGCGCATCGCCGTTGCCAACACCACGAGTTTCATTCCAAGCCTCCTCTTCGCACGAGGAGAGTTTCTACACCGTCGATAACGCCTTTGACGTCACCTTTCTTGATCGGCTCGCTTCCGCATCACCGGTCCCTATGACTGACGAGGACCGCAACGGGTCTGAGCAAGGCTTGCGTCCTCTCGTCGATCTCGAGTTCGACCCCGATGGGGCTCCCATCCTATCCGATCCGGGGTCACCAGATAAAACAAGCGCAGAATTGATGTTGCTCCCCGAGCGGTAAATATAGCATTTGTATCTGTTTGGATCTCATGTATTCTTTTTGGTTACGCTTCCTTGGTTCATCTTGTAGCGATAATGGACGCAAAACTTTTCTTGTGTGCATGTATCATTGACTTCCATTAGCACAACTCCCCCATCCTCCCCAACTCGTCACGCTATCTCATCTGGAAATGTACTGTCATTGTCCGTCTATCTATGTACGAATTTATAACTTCAAAGCTTCATGGACCTGATCACCTCGCAATTGAGCATGTATGATAGCATTACACCGACAACTTGGTCATCCGACAACACGAGTACTCAAACAAACAGCTTGAACAACCATCATCTCATGCCTCCTTCTCCCCCGCAAAACATAGCGCCCAGTCTCCCTCCCCGTTATTCCGAGCATAGTGCTGACTCTCCACGAAATCTGCAAGCGTACACAACCCGTCCCCACTAGCATTGCAAAACGCGAGTGGCTGTACCGCATCATTGACCAGCACCCGCACGTACTCGTCCCCTTGACACGCCAGCTTCTCCGTGATCATCCTCCCCGAAAACGGCACCAGTTTCGAATCTCTCCAGGTGCGCTTCTTGTCCAGCTGTGTCGTGTCGAGGTCGTGAGGTTGCACGAAGAGTCCGAGTGCGCTATAGATCGAAATCATTTGGTTGTCATGCGAAAAGTCGGCGTAAAAGGTGCGGTTTAGGGGAAAGGTGATGGGACAGTCGTCGAGTGTGTGGTTAGTTTGTGTTTCGTCTTGGACGGGTTGGCCTGTCAGCCGGGCGAGCAACTCGTTGACGTACCCCACGCCTTGAACGGGCCCGAGCTTCTGTCCATATCTTTGGAGGACACTGTTCAGTGGGTGGTGGGTAGAGGGGAATGAACACTCACCCGTTCCCGTAGTAATCAGTGAGATCACCATGGTACTCGTACGATGCCCACTCGTCGGACGTGAACAGATCGCACCATGGGCTAGGTGCCTCGTGTGCCACCGTATCAAACGGACAGAGTGACATCAAATTTACAATGTCAGTGTTTTTCAAGTTCGCTCTCGGCGCTGCAGCGTTGATGCGCTTGGCAATCGCAGGCGTGAATACGTCCTCCCATGCTTTGGTCGCTTTGGTCGACTTGCCGACTCGCGGGCACATTTTATCATCCAGTGTGTCGTTTGCCTAGCAGAAGGTGAGATGATGCATTGCAAACCATGGAAAGGAAGCCCTCGCGCGAGACGGACCGACTGAGAGATGATCACGGACAACTCGGGCACGTATTTATGCTTGCTCGCGTGCGTGAATCCTGCGTCCCCTGTTGAGAAAAAACACGCGTTTCCTTGTAGACGTAATCATGACTCACCAGCAGACCAGTTCCGAGCTGAATCGATCACACGACCACTTTCCGAAGCCCGCATGAATGGCAGCATGCCTTCGTTCACGAGACCCGCATAACGCACGAAATGTGCCTGACCTGCGTCGAACGACCTTGGCGCGGTCAAATGAGAGATGAACACAGAATACAAGGGGGTTAAAACGCACTGCGCCGCCCCAAATGGGACCAGATCGTCGATGCCAAGTGTGTACTCGTACTGGTGCACAAATGCAAGTTTCGGGTCCTTGAATTTCTTTGCTCGCTTCAGCTTCTTTACGCTCTTCTGAATAGCCTTGGTAGGACCCTTTTCGGGGAATCGTGCACCATGGCGTTGCAACTGTGTTTTGATATTACGAGCGCGTCAGTCAAATCTCCTAAGGAAATAGGATAAGATCAAGGGAAGCCTTACCAGGTTAACCTGCCAGACATATAAACAAACGAGCGTTGCATCAGCTCGCGACGCACACCGAGACGAGAGACGTGTGTCAGGACTCGCCATCATGACGCACGTGAACGTACTTGAACGAGTTGGCACCCTGCCGGCGGCGGGACGTACGTCGCCGCAGGGAACCACGGCGAATACTGTGCCCATGACTGTTGCAGTTCTTGCGGGAACCCTAGCTTGGGCGCTGTCGTGTTGATCAACGCACTGGCTGTAAGGAGACTCGCTACGAATTGAGCGACGGTGTGGGCCATCGTAACAAATTTTGGTCGATATTGGTGTCGGTGATACAATAATGGTGGTCGTTGGTAATGGAGTATCGTTACTCAGCGTTCAATAGCGATAGGTAGTCGTGCAGGGGTACGGAGCAAAGGCGGAGTGGGTGTGTGACTGCAGGCTTGCTGCTTATGTATATCCGGGAAAGACAACATTGAACGGCTTCGGCTTATCGTCCAGATGGGGAAAATAAGTGAGTAACCCGACTTTCAATTTGAAGTTGCTCCAGACTCGTGGGGCCGCTGCTGCGCTGTATCGTGAGTGGTGACGATGTGAATTCGGCAAAGGGAAGAGAAGAGTGCCCAAGTCCCTATGTGTCTGAGGTCAAATCAAGCGTATCCATCCCGGGCCCGTCGGACGCCGCGTCCGAGGCGTGTATATTTACTCGGATGAGTCGGATCAAGTTGGAAGCATCACAGATCCTCTCGGAGGACTACTAATTGCCCTTTTATCGGGGGGCACATCCGATGTTGACTTCTCCAAGCACAGTGCAGATGGAAAACTGCATTACTTATATACTCTACAAACCAACGACCTGTGTAAATGCGAGGGGATACAATGAAGAAGCAAAAGAAATCCATGCACAACGAAAGGCGTCCATATCGCGTATTGAACCACGTCCAAGACCGCCATCTATGTCTTCTTCTTCTTGTGTGACTTTTTCGGCGGAGGTGCAGCAGGTGTTGGCGATCTCGAGTCTTTGATCTCGTCCTCCTTTTGCACGTCATCTAAACCCCGTTTCTACACACCATACCAGATACGTGAGTCGCTGTCAGGACAAAAAGCTACAGACACGCACCTTGCCTCTCCCCTTGGATTTCCCCTCCTGCTGTGCCAGCGCCTCGGCCTCCTTTTCGATCATCCCTAGCAATGTATTGCACCTCCGCTGCAATTCCTGCGTCGACCGACTCTTGAAAAACCAATCAAAGCGGAACACCGGGAACTCGGAAATGTCACGCCTGATACGCTCGTACACGTCCTCGGCACGCATCCCATAGTGGTTCAACCGGCAGAGCAAGTACCGGTCTTCTTCCTCCGAATAGACCTTCCCCTTGGTCGTGGGGTAGTTGAGTTCGAGTTCTTGCATCGGATGTTTGACAGAGGTGATTTTTTTCGTGAGGAGGTACTCGAGGTTGGATCGTTTGTTGCGTTTCGCCTCGCCTTCGGTGATGCGGGCGGCGATGCGAGGGTGCTCGGCGAGTTCTTTCCAATGCTTCTTGAAGTAAGTATAATAGCGTTTGACGGCCTTTGAGTCCTTGTCTTGGATTTCAGAAGCCAGCAGGTCATAGTCATCCGTCCTAAAGAGGACAAGGATCGACTCCAGGCCAAACGATAAAGCACACGAGTGTGAACGTACCACCCGTAATTTTCCAGCGCACGAACAAACTGCTGGAAGTCTCTTCGACTCCAGTCGTGGAAGCCAGCCTCCGTATACTGCTCCTTCAGCGCCTGCTCTTCTTCGGTAAGTGGTTCAGCTGTAAAGTAAACAATGCGTGTCAGCGGAACCAGCGGATTACGAGTTGTGTATTTACCTGTGTCGATGAATTCCTGAGCCGCAGCCCGTTCTGCCTCGAGTTTCTCTGGAGTGTCTTCAGTTCCTTGAGGGTCCCTTGCTGTCGCAGGAATGCCATTCAAGCGCTGAAAGAGTGTTCAGTCAACTGCAGCAGCCTACAAGAAGCGATAAACATACTTTGAACACAGCCAATTCTCTCTCCTGCAGCTGAGCTAGAGCTGGGTCAAAGAATTGGAAGTCTTGACTGCGAAGCAAGCCACAGTATCGTCAGCACGGAATGGCTCACGACGATAACTCGAGTGAACACACATTTGTATCTGCTTCGGTGCTCGTGGCAACTTGGGCACCTTCTCGGTCTTCGACGGCCCAGCGCGTAATGTATCCTTGAAATAACTATCGACCGAATAATTCAGCTTCCTCTCTCGCTTCGATAACGACAGCATATTCAAGTTGAGCGACTTGCGTCCACCCCGGAAGTCCTCGCCCTCCCATTGCTGCAACGAACTATCGGTCTTGAAGTTACTGAGGTCTTCAAGGTTGAGCCCTTCGTATTTGCTGTTGAGCTCCGCTGTACGCTCTTCGCCACGCTGGATGATAGCTTCGATGTCACCATTGATGAGCATGCTGGCAACGAAGATCTAAGTAACATCACCGAGACATGCGGGATAGATACTCACTCGTCGTCGGAAGAGTTGATGATCTTCTCGGCGCCGTGCGTTATCATGTCCAGAAGTTCGTCTTTGCTCGCCGCTGAATTCCGAGACACATGAAATCAACGCGATCATCAGAGGCAGCATGACTTGCCTTTCGCCTGTTGCTGTCTGCCTTGCTGAATGACAAGCTGATCGAGACGGAGCTTTTGCGCAGCGCGCTCGAGCATGCGCTCCTCGACACTGCCCTCCGTAATGAAGCGGAACACATACACTTGCTTCGTCTGTCCGATTCGGTGAGCACGGTCCATCGCCTGCAAGTCAGCTTGGGGATTCCTAGGCGGATGGTAAGCGGCTTCTTGAGCGCCAACCAGAAATCTCACCAATCACTGTCATACAGAATGACAATGTCCGCGGTGGTCAAGTTGATACCAAGGCCTCCAGCACGAGTAGTTAGCAAAAAGATGAATTTTTCACTGTCAGGTTTGTTATACTCGTCGATTGCAACGATCCGGTCGTCGTGCGCCGTGCTACCGTCAATGCGGCAGTATCCTTGAATAGGGAGTCGCGTCAAAACTTCTGTGATCAATTAACGGGGCTTGGGGACCTACTGAATGCACGGAAGAGGCAATAGTCTTCTAGAATGTCCAGAACACGGCTCATTTGACTGAAAATCAACACCCTCGATCCTTTGGGCTTCAAGGATTGCAGTAATTTATCCAAAATGATCATCTTTCCCGAGTTCTCTATGATATGTTCGTCTGTGGTGTACGGCGGGCCTGGCTCCTAATCACGCCGAGTCGAGTTGGAATGTGTTCGCGCCTAAGCAAGTGAGGACTTACCGCGCCGTCAAACAGATACGGATGACATGTAACTTTCCGGAGCTAGCATAATGTTAGATAGGGCGCTGAGATAGGTCGTGAAACATACCTGCATAACCATGTTCATGAGCCGCGTTTTTCCCTCTTTTTTGCCCGTCAATCCTTTGGGATGAAAAGTTAGATTGAGACATTTCAACTAGACGGTAGGAATCCAACCGTTGACAGCATCTATATCCTTTTCCAAGACAGAGCGGTACCACTTCCGTTGCATCTCAGTAAGACCGACATATATATTGATCTCCTTCTCTTAATTCAGAGTCAATGGCTGGAATGTTTGGAGCAAGGAATTTGCGGCTTACTGGGAAGAAGATTCTTCTCTACGTCAGACTTGACACGGCGCAGGAGGAAGGGTCGTAATATTTTGTGCAATGCTTCGACGACTTTCTTGCTCTTCTCCTCCTCCCCATCAGCACCAGCATCGTCCTTGTGGAGAAACGCGTCGAGGTCAGCATAGTCGGAAAATATTTCGGGGCAAATGAAATTGAGGAGAGCGAACAACTCTTTCAAGTTGTTCTGGAGTGGGGTACCCGTAATCAATAGGCGACCGCGCGACATGAAGGCGCGGACTATCTGGGCAAGGATAGAGTCGACGTTCTTGATACGGTGGGCTTCGTCGATGACGATGTACTCGAATGAGAATTTCTTCAGCGCCGACTTTTCTATGAGACAGATCTCGTACGAGGTGACACAGACATCGAAATCTTGCGGGATAAGTCGGTTGGCGATCAGCTCAGCACGCTCGTCTTTACTACCGGTAAGAACCACAACATTAACGTCCGGTGTCCATCGTTCGAACTCTCGCGCCCAATTCTGGAGTGTCGATTTGGGCACGACGATCAGATGAGGGCCATTAACAGCACGGTAGTGCCGAAGATAAGAAAGGAATGAGATGGTTTGTAGCGTTTTACCGAGACCCTATAGGCATGGTTAGACAATTACATGGTGCGTGCTAGTAGAACAGATACCATTTCATCAGCGAGAATACCATTCAGCCCATTGTGATGCAACGACACCATCCAATTCAGGCCCTGAAGTTGATACCCTCTCATAGTACCGTTAATGACTACCCGGATGTTAGTAGACTTTATGATGCGTAAGGACGAACTGACAGCTTGGCGATTCTTCAAAAACGTAGGGCTGATCATCCCCTTCAGCGGCGAGTTCTCCATCCTTGAGCATTTCTTCGTCCTCCTCTTTCTCCGACTTTCTATGGCGAGCGCTTTGGTCTCTGGATGTAGGTGAGCATGTGATCAGGGTGATGGGCAGATGTACCCACACAGGTTTTTTTCGACCTCTCCCCCGCTGTTTCGGTTGTGCATCGAAGAGAGCAGCATATTGGGGATCGCGCGCTTTCTACAAACGCACGCAAATGAGCAAATACTGCGCACGGATGAACACGACTTACTTTGATATCGACGAAGTACTTGAAGAGGTCCGTCTGACCCAACAAATATGAATAGCGCTTGACAGCGTCGGCAATCTGACCACGATGAGAATACGATACACAAAATGGTGGTGAAGAAGGTACCTTTGCCTTGTCCATCTCCTGCCGCTTTGCATGAAGCTGACTTTCATCTGCCATTCGTTTTTGCTTTTTCTTCTGCCTCTCGGCGGACTGCTGTATTTTTGCCAATTTCGATGGTGATGAACTGCTCGCGACAGGCTCCTACACAGCACGACGTTAATCCAACAGTTCGTAGACAAGGGGCATGCGGACCTGATCTTCTTGGTCGCTCTGAAGCTCGTCCTCTTCCACGCTCGCGCCGCCGTCGATGTACTCGCTCTCGCCATCGTCTGCGCCCTCACTTTGCTATCGAGCCCGACGTCCACACGGTGAATATATGGCCACCTGAGAGGGGACACGTTACTTGCCTGTCTTGAGACGATGTTACTTGGAATCACGTCGCTCAACACATCTTCGTCCATGGTCACTATGTCCTGGATGGTGCTATCAGGGAGGCGAAGGAAGGTAAATCAAGAAACGCACCGTCAAAGGCATGTCGTGCGTCGTGGTCAAAGAGGAAGCTGTTTGTGACACTATAACCGTGACAAGCGCGAAATGATGTCACGTTACTCTCCTACTCTGTTCCATACAGTGTACACGTCGTCGCCCTCAATACAAGTGGAATGGGATACTGCCAACCGTGTCCATATCAACTTCTGCCCATAAAATCAAAGTTTTCAATTCAAGCCGTACTATGTGCTAAGCAACCAGACTGTTCCGGATTGCACCGCGACATTGTCCGCAGCACGCAGTCCAATTAGCACGGTGGGCCGGGTATGACTGCATTTGTGTTGATCATGGTGGGTTGCCGTACAAGCACGACGGGTCCAGTTTCTGTGGCGAGCTGAAGAAAACGTGGACTCGAGGCGATTCGACTCTCCCGGACTACCATGACCCCAGTGAATGGTAATGTACCTGGTCTTACACAAAGCCACCAGAGTTCCGACCCGTCTCTTGATGGACGCAACTGGCTCGGTTTCTCGCCGTGTGCGTATGTTATCGACTTCGCGTTAGCACAAGTACTTCCATCCTCTCCAACGAGTCGTCACGCTGTCTCATCTGGATCTGTCCGTCCATCCGTTTACGAATTTGATTGACAGATAAACGAAATACTATGCTGATATCACTAACAAGTCCAAGGATGGCATCACACGACGACCCTACCCTCATGCAGAACACAACGCCCAATCCCCCTCCCCATTCTCCCGCGCATACTGCTGACTCGCCACGAAATCCGTCAGCGTACACAACCCGTTCTCGTCCGCTCCGCAAAACGCCAACGGCTGTACCGCATCATTAACCAGTATCCGCACGTACTCTTCCCCATCGCATGTCATTCGCTCCGTGATCATCCTCGCTGAAAACGACACCATCATCGATATGACCCAGGTGCGTGTGGGGTTGGGCTGTGTTGGGTCGAGGTTTTCAGGCTGCTCAAAGAGCCCGATGGCGCTGTAGATCGAGATCATCTCGTCGTCGTGCGTAAAGTCGGCGTAAAAGGTGCGGTTTAGAGGGAAGGTGATGGGAGAGTCGTCGAGCGTGTGGTTGGTTTGTGTCTCGTCTTGGACGGGCTGGTCTGTCAACCGGGCGAGCAGCTCGTTGACATACCCCACGCCTTTAACGGGCCCGAGCTGCTGTCCATATCTTTGGAAGACAATGTTCAGTGCATGGTGAGGAGGGGAGAATAAACACCCACCCGTTCCCGTAGTAATCGCCGAGATCGCCGTAATACTCGTACGACGTAAACTCTTCAGGCGTGAACACATCGCACCATGGACTAGGTGCTTCGTCTGCCACCGTGTCAAATGGGCAGAGGGACATCAAATTGACAATGTCGGTCCCATCCAAGTCTGCACCCGGCGCAGCGGCGTTAATGCGGGTCACAATCTCGGGGGTGTACACGTCCACCCATGCAGTGGTCTCGTTGCTAGACCCGCCGGCAGCTGGACACATGTTATCATCCAGCGTGTCGTTTGACTAACGGGGAGGTGAGATGCATTGCAAAGAAAGGAGAAAAAGCGCTCGCGCGAGAACTGACGGACTCGGAGATGATGACAGATAATACGGGCATGTATTGCTGCTGGCTCGCG
>JBBPRA010000715.1:0-14898 GCA_038092775.1 Boletus rubescentipes
ATACTTTGATGCACAGACGAACATCACTCATTTTTTGAGCATTCGCTATGCTGCCCCACCTCTTGGTGAGTATGACATGGACCTCCCTTTGTTCATGTGGTCATGCTGAACTTCCTCCTCAGGAAACCTGAGGTTCCAAGCACCTCAACCCCCGATCCCCGAGTCTGGTGTGCAACCGGCCACGCAGAATCCGGACATGTGCTATCAAACCTCGTATGGTACTAACATGACGGCACCAGTTCCGCCGTACGGACTCGTCAAGCGACAAAGCACGACGCCGGCTGCTTCGGAGGATTGCTTGTTTCTCAAGTGAGTAGGATAGTCCAACATGATTCTAGAGTCCAATTTTGTCACCAGTGTCTTCGTTCCCGGGACAATCCCTGCAGAGCCGGCCAGTACGGGTGGGCTCCCTGTTTTAGTCTGGATCCACGGTGGGGGGTGGGTATTTAGCCCCCGTGTACCTACGGGTATCTGATCTCGGAGTATAGCTACGTGTATGGATACGCGGCACAGTACGATGGCACTGATCTCGTCAATGACTCACTGAACACCGTGGTCGTCGTAGTCATCCAATACCGTCTGGGTGCATTCGGTATGCTCACTGCCTCGGAGGCTAACATTATCTCGTCAGTTGGTCTGATACTTGCATTAGGCTTCCTCTCCGGCAATGAGATCAAGGATCAGGGTGCCCTAAACGCTGGTCTCCGTGAGAAGAAAATAGTCTTCATTCATGGGCCATATTGATAACGTCTGTCCACCAGTCGACCAAGCCTTTGCGCTGCAATGGGTTCAGGATCACGTAAGACTCATCGTGTACTTCCATCCTGCTTACACTTATGAGCCTATATTAGATCGGACTGTTTGGTGGCGACAAAAATCATGTCACAATATGGGGCGAGTCCGCAGGTGCCGGCTCCGTCCTGCAGCATATCGTTGCTAACGGAGGTAATACCCAACCACCGCTTTTCAATGCTGCGATCGTTAGCTCCATATTTTTGCCGTCTCAGTACTACTACAATGATCGGCTGCCTCAGGTAGATGCGATCTCTTTGTTCTCGTTTAACGGAGCCTACGAACTGATCAAGACTACCTAGTTGTTGTACGACGAAGTTGCTGCTATGACTAAGTAAGCCATCGCCTCACCACTCATGACCCCGCAGTAACCCCTTTTGCGTAAGTTGTTCATCGAGCCCCGACAACTTTACCTGCATACAGTCTGTCGAAGCAGAGACACTCCAGGCTGCAAACTATTATATCGCTAACTCCGCGTTCTTTGGCACATTCATATTCGTTCCCGTGGTCGATGGCACATTCATCCTTGAGCGTCCAACGGTCACTCTTGCCAAGGGTCAGGTGAACGGAGTACGTGATTATCTTTGCTCGTCTCTTGTTAATTGACGTTTCCAAAGCAAGTCCTACTTGCCATGAGCAACCAGAACGAAGGCAACATCTTCGTCAATCCGAACGAGACTTTGACGTTCACTGATTACGTCTCTCAACTTTTCCCGGACATGATGTATGACCAAGTCCAAAAAGTCGCATACGTCTATCAAAACTATGGGACAGCCCTCGAGCAGGCCATTACGGTGATGGGGGATTGTAAGTCACGCATCTTGGGTGCGAAGAATTTGATCGTTTATTCGTTGTAGTCATCTTTGTTTGCCCAACCTACTACTTGCTTCGGGTATTCGCAGGACGTTCGTGGAAGGTCAGTCTTGCACAATTTGTACGCCGATTACCATGCATGATGAAACTGTCTCAGGGTCTCTTTGCCATCCCACCCGGGTACCACGGTAATGATGCCATATACTACTTTGACAGGTACACCCTCGTCCGCTCCCTTTGATCATATTCTTAACCGGCGCCCTATGTCATCATCTTAGCCTAAACGACCCCCCTCCATACAATAACGCCCAATTCATCACCGCCTTCTCCCAGTCTTTCATGTCCCTCGCCAAGTACTACGACGTCAACATTAAATTCGATCCGACCAACATCACCCCTTACTGGGCCGAATACGACGTCGGAGAGACGGAAATGCTATTTAATCGTACCGGAGCAGACGTACCGGTGGTCACGCCGTTCCAAACTGATCCGGCATTGCTCCAGCGATGCGCGTATGTTCACTTTTTTTCGTGTTTCCGTTGACACGTGACCATGCCTTGCAGGTTCTGGTCGACGGTGACGAATATGACGGCACAATGATCGACACATGTCGGACTACTAGGATTCAACCTAGAAACGTCATCGGCGATCGTATCCGCATAAATTGGCTTGTTCTTTAATCGATTTGATTGGTACATAATATTGATCCTCGAATGTTTTTCAACATTCAATCTTACGTCAAAGATTCCTGAAGCAGACAGAAAACCTGCTCGGCCGATTTAACCCGACCACAAACACGTGTCACCAAAGCCTAACTTCAGTCCTTGTTTGTACACATCGCTGACGAGGGATGGGTGCAAACAACGATCATCATCAAAGGTAGTGTCAATAGGTATCGCATCGTTACATTGTCAGTCGTAGAAGCAAATCATGGCTAAACACATAAGGGGGGGCGGGTGGAGGAAAAGGTATCGCAAGCATGACGGGAGGGAGAAATGGGGTAACGCCAACAAAAAAGATGAACGCTATAAACGTTCGCATGCAAGAAGCAAGTAGAAAAGAAGGAAAGAAAAAGTCCTCTATTCATATCCTCATACCCTCAAAATCAAATGCTCCCAACCGGAACCCCGACAAGTCATCCTCATCAATGTCCTTGTTCAGTGATGTCACCTCCGTACCGGCCAATGTCGTCGTCGTATCGTCCGAGGTGGTCGTTGCACCCACACTTCGAATCGTTGGCGCTATCGTCGAGTGCGCAAAGGACGGCATGGGACCCAGTACCGAGACGCGGTTCTGTCCTTCAGGCGACGGCAGCTCTTCCAAGGCGGAGAGTCGGCCTGATTCGGCTGTGCCACCAAAGGCTGAGACAGAGGGAGAGACGGGGCCACCTTGCCGACGACCAAACGAAGAATAGGAACCTGAATGCAGAGAACCTGAACTTGCAGTCTGTACGCGCGAATGGGCAGACGGCCGGGAGGAGTTGGAACCAGAGAGGGCCTGAGAATACTTGGAGGACAAGGGAGCAGAACCGGAAGAGCGTGAATGTGGGCTTAGGAGCGAGTGCATCGAACGCATCGAATGCAGCGAACCCTGGTCAGAGAGCATCGGATGAGGCTGGTGGACTATCTGAGGCTGTCAAGCGTGTAGCTAAGTAATCACTTAGATGCCCCCCCCTTAAAAGTAAACTCACCGTACCAAATGTCGCCCGTTGCTCGCCTGTTTCGGGTCCAGTCTCGTCTACACCAGTGCCAAGCAAAGCAGCCATCGATCTCCACCCTTCCCCTGCCGTTGGAGGTTCAGCATCAAGCACATCGATCGTGACGCTCGCGTTATTCGAGGATCCAGTAATAACGGAAAGAGAGTCGCGCCATGCCCGCACGTGTGAACCGCTAAGTCCTGGAGGTGCGGCTACACTCCTTGTTGCTGTCGAAGTACCTCCAGAAGCAGTAAACGGAGTAGCAGGCTGTGGAACAGGAAGATCGAGCACATCCACTCCCTGGGAATAAGGGAAACTTCCTCGGCTCCCAACAGAGTCGTATGGATCATTGACAGCATACGCAGGCGGTGCTCCTGTTGGCATAGGCGGGACGGGGTCGTTTGCGGAACCTGCGCCACGTGCGCTGGCAGGTGTCAGTGCCCGCGAAGGAACAGAAACAGGGGTGCCAAGGCGGGAAATGGCGTCGTGATACACCGTATTGCCGGATATGGCACTCTTGGTACTGACAGACGACATGGGGCGTTCGCCGTCGATAGTGAGACCAAGGCCGGCTCGGGACCGAACACGCGGTGCACCCAAGAGCGATTGGTTGACTTCCGCATCGTCGGCACGTACACGTCCGCCAGAAGACTTGGAGGTGTTCCGCGAGGATGAACCCCCGAACCAACTCCTCCTTAGCCTCGAGATTGAGCTAAGCCCGAGGCTATTCCTCCAGCTACTGGGTCCAGGAATGGGGCCGTCATCCGAATACGTATGGGAAGAGGTCGCCTCCTCAGTTGGGGAGCGTGGACCGAGCTCCTTCACTTTGACCCGACGCGCAGTGTACACCTTGGGGTCTTCCATGTCGCTTGCGGGGTAGGACAGACTATGGACAGATTTTTCCTTTTCGTTCAGGGAGGAAGGCTTACGGGAGGATAAACGGTCGATATCAAGAGGCGGTGGAGGGAGGAGGGGTGAAAACACTTCAGGAAGGGATGGATCGCTGGGGCGTTGAACACCATACATTCGCGGTGGGCTCAAAGGTTCCTCTTCGTCGTCGATCTTCAGCAGTTCGCCAGGGGGCATGATGTATCCAGTCATCTCGCTACTTGGTCGCGCTGGGAAATGAGCATCGTCACGGTACGCTTGACCGATGGGTCCACCACCAGGAAGTAAGACACCATAATCTGTAACAGCAGTGGAGTTCGTATGTCCAGAATCGCCTGAGCCAGTGCTTCCAACGATCTGCGGAGGTGCAGCGCCGGGAGGAAGAGAAGCGACAGGACGAATACTCGAACCAGCATGTCCGGATCCATTTATCGCGCTCCGGCTCCGTCGTAGGAATGAGTCAGCTTCTTCGCCGCTGTCTCGCGGAGAACCAACGCCGGCGGGTCTCTCCTCATCTGGGGGAGCAGCTGAGGGGCCAACGACTTCCCAGTGCGTCCATATTGGTGTTTGGTGGGGTCGATTACGAAGTCCTTGCGCACGATATCGAACAAAGCAAATGGATAACAGGAGAAGGAGAATAAAACCGGCGATGGCACCAAATATGATACCGATGATCGCGCCTTTCGCGAGAGTTGAAGAAGTAGTGTAAGGATAAGGTGTCGCAGACGCAGTGGCCGTAGCCAGAGTGGATGGAGTAGAAGGGGAAGGGGACGTGAAAGTAGAGGGTGTCGTAGCAGAGGATGTTGTAGGTGTCGCTGTGGATGAGATGGACGTTGACGTCGCAGGAGGAGTGAGACCACCCCAGGTCCAGGCCCCGTCTGTTCCAAGGGGTATCTAGGAGGAAGAACGCCGTATCAGTCATCGCCTTAACGACGTCATTACATTCTCGGTTTATTCATGCTCCGTTCCTCGGAAGACGATGTTTCGTGTGCTCGCTAGAGCTGTGCACGGAAATGAACTGCTCTAAAGCCGACCCTCGAACGAGCTCAGGAAATACAAGGGTGCGGGACAATAGGTGCAGGGAAAAAAATACAATGGTGATGAAACACTCACGCTGGGCCCGTAGTACGTCAAAGGCAACTCCAGTGTCGTTGTACTCGTCGCAACAGGTTGCCCATTCGAATTTGTAATGACAATTGTCGAGAGCGTCATCCAAGAGGGTAGTTGCTGTGTGGCTGCCATCTCAAGTAGCAAGTTAAGGTGGTAGGTGCAAAGAAAGATAAGAGCACAAAATGAACAAGGGATATGAATTTGTTAGATGATATTTGGACAATGCAAACGGCGTAGCAAGGTATGCGTGACCGTCTGTGAATGGTGAAATGGACGAGGGAATGTGCGGACTCTGCAAAGAGTAATTGGTTTTGGGTTTATTTGCCGGACTGGGGAAATGAAGTCACTAACCTGACAAGTCAGTATTATTGAGATGAAAAACTTCGTTAGAAAGTTCGTGACCGTGAAGAAAGAGAGGGACGAAAAAGAACCGAGGATGGAGGGGGTCTCCGAGAGAGATACGGTGGGAACAAAAGAGTCGACGCGGTTCGTTTGTCACGTGCGTTGATTTCATGACCACAGCCTTTGCAAGTTGCCACAATGGCGAGTTCTCCCCGACTGCTTGGGCATTGATTCGGAAATCCACTCTGACAGCGCAACAGAGAAAACACAAATCCGTTCTATCACCGAGCCAACTTGAAATTGGTAGAACTTTGCACAAGACGTCGGTCACGGTGATCAAGAAACAGTTCAACTTTGCCCTGGGGACAATAACAACACAACCCAACCCACAACTGTAGCTGACAATACGTCTGTCCCATTAACCTTTCTGTCGTCTAAAATTGCCTCGATCGATGTGGTACCGCCGTTCCGCTATGTTCCTACAAGACTGGCTCGGACCATACTTACAATCACGATCACATCTTCGTGCCCAGTTTCGAGATGTTTTCCCGGACGATTTTCCCCCTTCCATGGATCGCCTCGATATTGCGATTTACTTCTTTGCGTCTTTCTTCAACCGAGGATACCATGTTCGCATACGCCATGACTTTTTCCCTTCAGTGTGGGTCAATACCAACGCACTCCAATGATAAGTGGACACAAGACTCACGTCAGGTGATCCTTGACCTATGTCACCGGCAAGGACAGCGTATACACTCAGCGCGAATATTAGGTTAGCACTAACCATGTTTAATATGTCCCCGTAATCCTTAGCAAGTTCTGGCAAACAGATGGGTTTCATCAACTCTGAGATCGCAGAACCCACCATCAGCGCCTTTCAACCATTCCTCTGTGGTGCACTCTCTCCATTTCTTCCAGCCTGCCTCAATTTCCTCCAAACTGATAAAATCATCCAAGTTCTCGAGCAGCGAGTCTACTACCACGGAAGGATCTAGCATAGTGGCAGATGGAGTCGATGGTCTAGGCGTCTGCGGACTGCGAGGACTCGAAATCGGAAAATATCCCTGGTGTTATCCATAATCACGCGGGACCGGAGACACGACGCGCGAACAAGTCACCTACATGCGGATCGTGCTGCGCTGGCTTCATTCGTTTTGCAGACCCCTGGGTCTGATGGCCTTCGCAAGCGTACCTCTCGCTTTCTTCCATGTCCTCGCGACGCATTCCGCGTTTTGTGCCCCCGAAGCTCCTCTGTGTATCGTCGTTTCTCTCCGTACCCGCCTCTGCCTCGGCCATCGCACCGAAAGCACTCGGTGAACGCGCAAGTGTACCATCAATCCCGCACCCTTCATCCTCCGGGTTTTCGCCAAGTCCCCGAAGCGCATACCCCGGTGCCGGCGCAACGATGTCGCGGTCCAGAGTCGACTGTAGCCCACCTGTGCTCCCACCATCTCCGGCCCCCTCAAACATGCGCATATATCCACCCATCCCAGTCCCAGTACCGGCGCGGACATCCGCCCCGCCTTCGGGTCCCATAAACACGTTACCGCTCCCATGCGCATTCCCATTTGAATTCGCTTCGTTCTCTCGATTATTCCGCAATCCCTTCTTGAAACCTCTTGGTAAAGATACCGGCGTCATCGGGCTCGGAAACTCGAATGATCCTCGCCCCGTGATCCTTCTGGGCGTTTGTCCAGCCCCAGGTTGTTTCGTTCCCACAAGCTGTGTTGTCGTCGGGTAGGGTATAATCGACATCGGTGTCATCTGGGGCTTAAGAATCCCCTCGAAGCTGCGTCTGTTACTCGCATTCGCTCGTCCAAGACCTGGTCCTTGCGTCTGCCCTGTTCCTTGCGATGTGGTGTCGGTTCCGGTCCCTCGCTTTTGACCCAAGAAGACGGCGATTGATCGCGCTTTTCCGCTTCCTTCGACAATCATGTCGTTCTCCCGTTCTCCCGCGCATGCATCTGTCGGGTGTGGGTGGGGTTCGGACGACACGACATGGGACGGAGGTCGTGGTATAAAGGCTTGTCGTGCGCTCATTTCTGTGGATGACGAGAGTCGTTGGAAGGGGATCAAAAGACAGTTAATGGGGGAGAAGCAAACGGGACGGTCGAAAACGCGATTGACAAAGTATATAAAGGGTCGAAATCCATCACGTGGTATGACGCAATCCTCTCAACCCCACACTACGCTGCCACATCGAAAAGGTTACTACAACTGCTATATCCCCAGGCCCATGGCAATTCGGACTTGGTTCTGATGCGCGTATGTCGAATGCCTGATCACTAGGGGTCTGAACACCAGTAAGCCATACACTCTCTCCATCACGCTTAGCGTACCGAAGTGCTTATTCTGCGCAGATTTCTGGCGTCAAGCACCGTTGTCCCGAAAGATTACATATCCCGAAGTTGCGAGCGACGAAGACAATGCAGCGGGTCCGACGACTTTTGCCCCTGCCCATGCGAGCGATGAACGCGCATATAACATTCTCAACCTTCAATTCCGAGTCGTTGACGGAAAAGACAAGGTCCAGGTTGCATGTATATTTGCCGATCAGATACACTTGGTTGGAGTTTGATGACCGAATCTCCAAGTGGCCAACCAAGTTTGAAGACGTCTGGTACTTAGAGAGGAGGGGGAAGGGGATAAAGGGACGCTGAGACGTTGTGTATCAACATTGTATTCGTGAACTGGTTTAATATGATATCGGCCGCCTGGCGAAATGGCATCGCGTCTGACTACGAATCAGGAGATTGCAGGTTCGACCCCTGCGGTGGTCATTATCTTTTTACTTTTTCTAAATCTCGACCAATCCTACTCAAGCTTCGAGCTTTCGAGGACGTCGGCTTGTTCGCAAATTACGAAACCCGTGGAAAGCAACACATCGACGATTAATACTGCTTTTCTTCCTCTTCGATTTAAATTTTTCACCCCAACCAGTCTCGGCTGTCGCAACTTAAAGGACCGCAGCGAACTCGCGAAACGTCATTGCCGTCAGATCCTTCGTTCGCCACGTCCCCAAATCGTATGCCAATGCACTGGCGTTGCCACCTCGCACCCCAAACTCCACTGTGTCCTACCAACACTCCCACTCAACCATGCCCATATACCTACCCTTTTCAGTGCCCATCTATCTCCCACAAGAAGATCCCAGATCCCTCCTTGAGACGCCTTCCCCAACCCTTTTACGCCTCTTCACAAATGATTACCCGCATGCATACAGTATGGAGCAGTAATCTCTAGCGCAGCTGCCACAGCGACTGCCTCGCGGTTTGTAGTGGACAGACTGCATGGACATCGGTCTCATCATGACGGACTCGTACATTCATGCCCTGTGCCAGCGTCGGCTCGTGCGAGCGCGGGACTAGTTTCAATGATTCCGCGTCGTTGGAGGGGAATAATAGCGGCACGCTATCAACGATGGACGTACAGTACGCACTCTTTGTTTTTGCCATCCATGCTGATTTTGATGCGCTCGCTTGCAGCAATGGTGACTTTGTATATCATCTCGCCTTTGTATGGTCATTAGTGTGCCTGGGATATCGGTCCGCGGTGGACAGTGGTGCGCCTATCGCGAAGCAGCGTACCCGACACGCTGTTGTCTGGTCCAGAATCCCTTGTATGAATCCCTTGCTCGATACTCGCTATTCAAGTTCCGGTGATCTCCCGCGACCACTGGCAGTAGCACACTCGCTTAACTCGAAGATTGGAAAGAAGCGGAGCTGTTTTACTAGACCGGGGGACTAAGCAGCTAGATCGAGCGGTATCTGGATAAAGTACGTTCTGCTTCGCTTTGGTACAAATTTAAGCACATTCCTCTCAGACCAATTACATTTTGGGTGCTCTAGGATTCAATTAGTTGTCCGGAAAGGGGTTGAGCGTCAAGTGCATGCCGTGAGACTGGAGAAGCGCATCGGTCGTTCGATGAAGCGATCGACCTAGGATTTAAGCGCCGGGGTATACCACGATTGTATTCCTTGAGTACAAGAGTTTCTTGCGATATTGATTTCAATCTGATCCCGGAGACACCCTATCTTCACACTTGTAGGTTTCATTCCACTCTGCCAAAAGGCTACTGTCTGGCGCTACAAACTATGAAACACACGTGGCCAACGATATGATGCCGGAAGTCATGTACAAGTATAGATATCAGGAGTAGTCGTGGGAGGTAATCGTTCACCCTCAACCCCGCGCTTGAATCTTCTGCTGACCTCTTGCATCACTCAGGCTGGGACTCCTCCGCATATACTCAGCAAAGATGGATTTCTTCCAAGGATTTTTTCCAACGAAGGGTACGTCCCAATCATCTTGGATATGATGTTGATTTTCAATACTAATCTTACACCTAGACGCGCCGAAAGAGATAAACGTCGACTCTAAAATACGAGCGCTGGCGTTCCTACCTGACGAAAAGCTTCGCATTGTCAGCGGCGAGGAGAATACGGTCCAGTTACGCCATCTAGAAGATAATTTGATGGGAGAACAAATCGACTCGAGCACGGGTGTACTAGCCGTCGCCGCATCCAAAGATGGTCGCAGGATTGTCACTGGTGCGGCTGATGGATTCGCGATCTGGAGTACGGTGCAAGGCGGGGCCCCAGTCATGGTGGTACGCCATGCTATCAGTGGAGTGCGGGCTATCGATATCTCGTCGGACTCGAAGTGGGTTATAACAGGGTCAGACGCCCACACGGCCGACGTGTGGGACATATCCACGGGTGAAAGGCGCCCGGGACTCGGACCGCTCAAACAGGAGTACAACGTGATCGCAGTCAAGTTTTGTCCTTGTGGCGAACGCATCGCTACAGCCACTCTATTTGGCTCAGTCCGAATTTACGCCACCAACTCGGGGCAAAAGATCCTCACCATTCCGATTTCGGTTACATCGACCCTCTCCGTTTCCAACGTCACTCTTGCGTGGTTCGCCCATCGACCGCAAATCTTCGCAGTGTCCCAGGGTCAGATCAAATGTCTTAAATCTGATGACGGATCCATAGTCTTCCAGTGGGCGCTTCGCGGTGTCACCCATCCGTCGTCTATTGCTCTATCACCCAACAACAAGGTCATCGCATATTCCCTAAACGACACCGTCGTACTTCGAGACATAGCTACCCGTCAACAAATCGGCAACCCCCTTAAGCATAGTGGAAATGTATCTTGTATCGCCTTCTCTCCCGGGGGCGACCATCTTGTAGCCGGAGCGGACACCAAGTTCACGATTTGGGATCTTCGAAAACTTGTTACCGATACGTCCTACTTCACCGTGGGTGATTCCACTCTCATGTACCTACTTGATCTCATGGCGAGCACTAGACCACCATCGAGCCCCCCGAGTCGTGTTCACTTCACGACCAGGATACGACGCGGAAACCACTTCCTGTAAGCAACCACTGATGGTTCTAACCCCGATTTAATTACGTTACTGTTATCCGCAGACCACCTTTTCGTTACCGCTTATGAGCATCACCAACGGAGCAGTCAAACCTTGGCTCCATGGCTTTTTAGAGAGTGCAGAAGAAGTACTCTCCGCAGAAATTGAGAATACTGCATCCGCGCCTGATCATAATACATTTGCTAACCGGGCTCTTCTGCGAGGACGTTTGGGAAATGGGAACACCGCATTGGAGGATGCCGAAAAGGTAACACCTCGTTGACTCTTAGATATTTGTGTTCACTCAAGTACCCAATTAGTCTCTCCTCATTCAGATATCACCAATAGGTCGGATTGCAAAGACCATCGCCTTTATTCGCCAGAAGGAGTTTGGGCTGGCCAAGCAGGAGGCTCCCGAAGTTCTCCGGACTTGCCACTCAGGCAACAAAGTCCTTTTGGAAGTTATCCAGGCGCGTATCTGAATTTCTCAATCATGAGCTGCCTCGATGGTCTTTCTCAGAGCATTCTCTTCTGCTTGGCTGGGGAGTATGTTCGGGAGAAATCCCGTGTAAGCACATTGAGTGGGGATCAAAATGATCAAAAGCTTCTGTTACTCGTTCAGGTTTGCACTCAATGTGATGACGCCATGTTGTCTTGACTCTAATATTTCATCAGGCAAATATGCACTTGTCCGAGCAGCAGTTTGAATATGCAATGGAGTCTTTCCACAAAGCTCGAGTGCCAGCCATCTTTCCACACGATGAGAGCCGAGAAATGTGGACTTTATCATTTGTAATGTTCTCCTCTCCTAATATTCGTAATTGCTTGATGCTAACTTTACGACAAGATCTTTGGATGGAAGTTCAGTGGTCTTGCGATCCAGATTCAGCAGAAAAAATGTGAATTTCTCTTGGACGCTGGGAACTCGGAGGCTGCTATCCTCTTCATTAAAGTGAGGGATACTTATCAAAGGGAGATTGCAATGCATGTGGAACTCTCAGACTGGTCTTCGAGTAAGTGATATTGATATTGATATACATCAATGGTTCAAATGCTGCTTCGCAGAATTCAGAAGAGATTGTCTCAAGAAGCTTCAGGACATTGGTGATCAAGCTTTGGAATCTGGGAACTATGGTGAAGCCATCAAACAGTATACTGCTGTGGAACCCCTTATAGGAGATGGGGATTTGAAGCACGAGCTATTGCTCAAGCGGAGCAAAGCACACGCAGAAATTGTCCCGGCCAATTGGAGAGAGGCCTTGCAAGATGCAGAAGAGGTAGCGCCATCCTTGCGCTTTCCCGTATCTTACATGATCCTATATGCATTTTTTACTAGGCAATCAGGTTGAATTCTTCATCCCCTTGGGGATACGACAGGAAGCATATAGTGCTGTTTAGACGTCAGCATTATCGGGAAGCAGCCGAAGCACTGGACGAAATGATCGTATCACTTGTACATTCTAGGGATCCCAAGTCAACCGGTAAGATTCCATTCCTTCCGACAATGTTCATATTATCTGAAAAGACCATGCTGGCAGATATGCGGGAAAAGGGTGTAAAACCTTACGAGACAAGGAAACTCATACTTGGAGTTGTCAACGAAACCCTTGCTCAACCACGGCCGCATATACTAATCAACACGGAAAGTGGGCGTCTCTGCGACAAGCAAAAGCAAACAGAAGCATTTAGGGCAAACCCCCAGTACAAGGAACTTGTTTTTTCTCCGACGTCAGAGGTCAATCCAGATGGCGTCTGGAAGGAAGTCGTCTGGAAATACTTCCGATATTCCATGTTTTCCCACACATGGGAAGATAACGGCGAACCTGAATTCCGTAACGTCCATGACAGAACAGTGGACAGTCTCCCAGAGTCCTTTCCCAACAAGAAGTTGAAAACGTTCTGCAGGACCACCCGCGAGTACGGATATTGGTGGGCTTGGAGTGACACCTGCTGCATCAACAAGGCCGAAAAAGAGGTGTTGGACGTGTCGCTGCGATCCATGTATCGATGGTATTCCGAATCGTCGCTCACGATAGTTCACCTCAAGGGTGTACATCGTCAGCTAGAGGTCGACTTCAACACGCTCTTGGATATTCTGGATAAACTCCTGAAGGATTTCGTGGAGTGTAGGTGGAATAAGCGTGCATGGACCCTGCAGGAGTACTTTGCATCCAGGGTTATTCATTTTTACACGGAAGATTGGAGCCCGTATCTTCCCATCGAACCCAATAGCTCCGATACCCACTCTACCAATCACAAAGATCTTCGCGCCATCCAACGAGGAATGGAACTTGTCACTGGGCTTGATGCCGCCCGTCTTGCTGCTCTCAAACCAGGATCCACTGACGCGCGCGAAAAGCTCCGCCTGGCTTCGACACGTGAAGCTACGAGGAGGGAGGACATCGCCTACTCCATGTTAGGTATATTCAAGGTCACTATCGAAGCCATCTACGGCGATGACGAAGTGCCTCGTGCACTTGGTCGTCTCTTGGGGGCGTTGCTCACGCAATCCGCCGACGTTAGCATATTGGCTTGGACGGGGAAGCCATCTGAATACAATACTTGTCTTCCCGCCGAAATCACCGTATACCAGAAGTCGGAACGTCTCCACATTCCCAATCAAATCGAGGAGGAGACGCTAGCGGGCTTAGTCAAGGACATGCTTTCGACCATGTCCCGCGAGGATATCGATGCAGCTGTGGGGCTTCATGACCGCCTACTGGATGTTCCTCCGCCGGAGCTCCACTATGGCCGTCTCAAGCTGCCTTGTATCTTGTTCCAGTTACCCTCCGTCACCCTGGATCCAGTCTCTCGCAAGTACACCGCTACCGTCCCGTTGCTCGGGAAAGTCGAGATCAAAACAGTAGATGACTTGTCCAGCTCGCGTAACATGTTCCTCGTGCATCCATGGTTCAGGTTTCTACAAGACCCGGGTATTCCCCTGTCGGAGTCTGCCCGACGCGAAAGTGCATTGAAGCTGCTCGCCACCCTTCGACAGCCATTCGGTGCACTTTTGCTTGCTTGGACCTCCCGCGATTACGAGCGTGTCGCCGCTGACAATCTCATCACGGTACAAATACGCGAGGACGTTTCCGCGGGGAAGCTCTTGGAAAACATACGTACCCTATACATTCGCTAGTGGCTGCCATCGACACGGTCTGCGGGCGTTACTGCGCCTGGGCGTTGTGTTTGCGGTTGTCATCGCTCCCTTGAGCTCCGTTGGAATATTGTTACAAATGATGATGTTTCACCTTTTGATTGTGTATCCTCATCTACCTTTGTACGGCTTCCCTTCTCACGTCTTCGAATTTGACCGCGGATTTCACGTAGTGCTCCGTTTCAACTTTCACCTTGGTGAAATCATTGAAATGTGAAGTAGTATACTGCTACATGTTACTAGCGGTATGACGACGTTTGATTTTTATCAAATGAGAGAAAGAATCCGGGAACTAGTAAGCGGGACTTTCGCTAATCAATAGCGCCGTTCACCAGCGTAACTTGCAGTATTCAGTTCCTATCCCTCGAACAGGTCTATGCGTTCCAGCCTCCAAGATATTCTACCACCATGATAGAATGTAACGCGACAATGGGTTCTCTCACGTAACAACAGTAGTCCCCTGCTCAGAACGCGACCTGTGGTATCGAAAGGCGATTCAACTTGGAACACCAACGCGATGAGCAGAGCATGCTCGGCTCGGGGTACCTCAGCGCTTCGCTCGGATCACATACTAGTATGTTTTCGCCAATTGCAGTTGGATTGATTACACAGATCGGGTGGTTGAACACCCGCAACAAGAAACAGAATACAGACATCACTTAGATCAGAAACACTCTGGACGTTCAACTCTAACAACACGCTCGAGGATGCTGAAAACGAAAGACGGAG
>JBBPRA010000716.1:0-14898 GCA_038092775.1 Boletus rubescentipes
AAATCAACTTGGAGTCTCGACACGATCGGGATCGCAGGCTTCTCACACGACTTTGCCTCTCTTAAAGGGGAAAGATCCGTCGTCGCCACAGCTTTTGAGGAAATGAGCAACACTAAACCATCCCTCATCTTCGATTATCTTTTCGTTTTTGCACATCTGTTCCCTTGGATCTTGAGGTTGCCGAATCCTCGGACGAAGCTGTCAAAGATGTTGCACGACAGTACGAGTGCAATCTCTGCCCAGCTGTTCGCAAAGACAAAGAAGGAGAAGGAAGACGGCATAGTAGAGGAGGAGCAGGACAAGTCCATTATCGGCCTTTTGAGTGAGTGTTCTGGATGATAGCTTCGTGATTCAAATGACCAAGTGAACTAGTCAAGGCGGAGGGCACCGATTCAGCGTTTCATATGACACCAGAGGAGGTTGTCGCGCAGGTAAGTGTCAACATAAAACATTGGAATATATGATCAACATCCACGATATAGATGAGGGTGCTCCTTTTCGCTGGCTACGACACAACATCAAGTAAGCACCGATCTCCGCCCCACTGTTTCTGTGTTGACACTTCTTTTAGTCAGCCTGACTGTACGTTCGCATCGAACGGCCGTTCTTCTCCGAACTCAGCTATTCACATCTTCAGTGGGCACTCATCGAACTGTCCAGAAATCAAGACGCTCAGAACGAACTACGCAAGGAACTGTCCCAGATTGATGGAGATCCGACGTGGGAACAACTGACGAACGGACTTCCGTACCTTGATGCGGTGGTGCACGAAACGTTGCGTTTACATGTCCTACTCGGGGAGTCGTCACGCATGGTATGTTTCTGCTAATTCTTACGAGTTCATGCCCACACCTCATTTCCATGACCAGGCCACAGAGGATGACGTAGTTCCGCTAAGCAGTTCCATTGTTACGCCATTCTCGCCAACCCCAATCACCCATATTTCAATACCTTGCGGTACAATCGTTACAGCTCCCATCGCGTCCATCAACCGCTCCAAGGCACTATGGGGGCCCGATGCAAAACAATTCAAACCGTCACGATGGATTCGTGAAGATGGTATCCCACAGCAAGCAAAGGAGATTCAGGGGCACAGGCACTTGCTGACATTTGCTGATGGACCTAGGATGTGTCTGGGAAAAGGATTTGCCATCGCCGAGTTCAAGGTATGTTTCTTTGTTTGTGCTTGTCTAATGGAGGATTGCATCAAACCCCGAACCCCAGGCTGTCCTTTCTGTCCTCGTACGGAACTTCAAGTTTGAGTTCCGCGATGGACCCCAAACGAAGTTGGGTATTGCTGGGGGGATTTTACCGCGTCCGACGATTCTAGGAGAGGAGGGATCTCGAGTACCGTTACTGGTTAGGAGAGTTGCGTAGTGACATGGGGTTCATAATTTTTTTTCTTCGTATTGTGACACAGGAATCATGTATAATTGGACGTACCCCACTCAGACAATAATTCAAACGTATAATTCAAAGTCGGGGACATTGTCGAGGAGCACGTTGATGCAGGTTACGGCATTTGGGCGTCCAGCACGTGAAAGACCAAAAATTACCCGGGTAGTTTGTAGATCTTTCGGCGACTACCATCGTGAAGCACGATGATTCCCCGAAGAAGATTCCGTTGGAATGGCCAACGCTCTAATCATCAGTCATGGATGCCAAGTTCGACTGCTGCGGGCCCCGGTAGCAATCTGAGACAGTGAGACTCAAGTATCCATGTTATTCTCATGTCGCGACCTTTGTTGGCCTGACGACTCACGAACGCAAAAAAAGTACTACCACTGCACAGGTAAGCGTCGCTTTCTCTTCGTGGAGATTGAATGATCCACATTGTCTTCGCTGTCACATTGCAGCGTCATGAGGGCAGTCGAATCACCCTGATACTCATGATCGCACTGCGACTCGGCCTTGTCTCGGTGCGTTGCGTTGATCGTCATCCCGTTCCGACAGAAAGGGGCCCTCCCACGTTCTCCGCCAGATCCCTTCCCGGGGTTCCCAAGCCTCCCAGGATAGTAACACTGGCTACCGCAGACATGTGTGAATTCATCAGATCCCCCTGGTCCGTCGGCTCGGAACAATCCTGTCAACCCTTTATTAGATGTTGAAGACATAATTTTGAATCCGAGTCTTGTGAGTTTTCCATTCCCCGAGACGATATATATATATATATATGCCTGTGTCTCGAGTCCTTTCTATCGCTGCCCTTGAGAACGTGTCATCTCTATCTCTGTCGCACCGTTCTTTGGAGAACAATGACCAGCAGAATCTCACTTGAATATTTCCAAGCGTTCCTCAATCACAACCTTTCTGCGGTGCATCACCTCCGATTGGTCGACGTCGCCTACGCCTTCGGTGCCTTTTATGCCGTCCTCAAAGTGTTCCAAATCACCCGCCGCAGACTGAAAACGACCCCTCTCCGGGGGCCATCCGATCCCTCACTCTTGTGGGGTGTCGGTAAAGCGCTCCTCTCGTCCCCCGACCCAGGAGAAATGTACGAGAAGTGGACGGAAGAGTACGGTGGGGTGTATGAGATCCCATTAGCACTCGGGCGAAGATGTATCATCCTCTGCGATCCGAAAGCCATCACGCACTTCTTTGGGGGGGAAACACGGACGTACGTGTTAACGCCATTGGGGGAGATTGGTACGGAGAACCTTGTAAGCGGAGATTTAAGAAAGAAGTTGATGATCGTGACGAGGGCTGATCAGGGTTGCACAGGTGGGCAAGGAAAGCATATTGTCCGCAAAAGGAGAAGGTCACCGTAGGTCGGTGCTTTCTTGTATTTTATTGAAGTATCCGTACTGAAGACCTGATAGACAACGCAAAACATTGACTCCGGCTTTCAGTAACGCTGCCATTCGTAATTTAACTCCGGTATTCTATGACTCAGCTTACAAGGTTTGTGTCCGATTTCCCATGCTGTGAATTTCTTGGGAATGAGCCTAGGTTAAAGGCGTCTGGGATTCCTTGATTGAATCGGACGGCGGTAGTGCCGTAATTGAAGTCCAAAATTGGTAACGTAACTGATGTTTTCATGATAGACTAACCTAACATGGAACTTAGGATGAATCATATCTCGTACGACAGTGCCTCTGGCTCGATCTTCATGACGTCTAACCAAAATTGATTAGACTCGACACGATCGGCATAGCCGGGTTTTCTCATGATTTCGGATCGCTAGATGGGAAGCCAGCTTCGGTGACGGAAGTCTTTGATGCCTTTGGGGGTACTGATAGAGGCAGGAACCTCGATATGTTCCTCATTATGCTCGCTCACTCCCTTCCATGGGTGCTGAAACTCCCGACGCCACACTCGAAGCTCGTCAAGAGGTTGAATGACACGATGGGGGATATTTCAAACGTGTTACTCACGAAGTCAAAGAAGGAGAAAGAGGCAGGTACCTTGGGAGAGACGGATGAGAAGTCTCTCCTCGGCATTCTAAGTACAACAGCCCTTTTAGAGGTTTGACGACTTGACTCAGCTAAATTAGTTAGGGCTGAAAACCAAGATGGCCAGCTCCATTTGACGCGAGAAGAGGTCATGGCACAGGTATGGATTAAAATATTAGACTGATTGATATTTGAATGGCCGCTCTCACCTAGGCCAAAGTGTTACTTCTTGCTGGCTATGAGACTACGTCGAGTAAGCCAATCTATTCTCTAAACCAAATCAGGCTCACAATCATTCGTCACTGCCTTAGTCAGCTTGACGGTACGAAAGTGTCTTTGAAAACGATTTATGACTAACGTCCAAGGACAAAATTTGACTGTTTAGTGGGCATTGATCGAACTCTCCAAGAACCCGGATATACAAACCAAACTGCGAGCAGAGCTGCTCGAATTCGGGGCTGACCCGACGTATGATCAGCTTCCCAACAATCTCCCGTATCTCGATGCCGTGGTACACGAAACACTTCGTTTGCATCCTCCTCTCCATCTTACTGCACGCATGGCAAGTGCAGTCGACCTTTTGTTCATGCCATGTATTAACCCATTGAACATAGGCTGCTGTGGACGACGTGATCCCCTTGAGTAAACCCATACGCACCCGTTCCGGAAAACTCGTAGACCACATCACAGTCGCAAAAGGGACCTACGTGTCTGTTTCATCACTGTCGATCAATCGCTCGAAGGCGTTCTGGGGTCTCGATGCCAAAGAGTTCAAGCCCGAACGTTGGATCGGGGAAGACGGTATTCCGGCCGAGGCAAAAGAGATTCAGGGACACCGGCATTTGTTGACCTTTATCGATGGCCCGAGGACATGTCTTGGAAAGGGATTCGCGATAGCCGAATTCAAGGTACGCATCCGCATTGTTTGGGTTGTACCGTTGACCACATAGACATATATTTAGATCGTGCTCTCGGTGCTCGTCAAAAACTTTGTGTTTGAACTTCGAGATGGACGGGAGACGGCGATCGAAATGGCGAGGGGTATTTTATCGAGACCGAGAGTGGCCGGTGAGCAGGGCACGGCGGTACCCTTGCGTGTGCGGCGTTTCGAGTGAGATCATGATGTGGTCCATCGTTCATAATTAGAGTACACTACACGAAGCTTTTTATCTTTATCCTGTACAAAGAATGATGGTCATGACTGGTGTGCTGATCCAGTGGCTCGAAATATCTTGTAAATGGCCGATCGAGTAGAAACATCGCGAGCCTCGGATAAAAGAAAAGTTGTGTATGCCCATCGACTCCACCATCTTTTTTGATCGATCTGGAACCGTATGAAGACGTACATGCACAGCGTCGACGTGTGCTCAATTCATGCAGTGGGTCAAGAAAAGTACAACAGAAAGGAACAAGAAAGCGAGCAAAGAAATGCGACCGGCCTATCCACGGTTTAAACAGGGAATCAACATTGCTAATATACCTCCGATGAGAAACGGTGTTTTGGCAACGAGTCCAGCCCACTTGGGAAGGACGCCCGCTCCGGCCGCCTGGAGCCATGAAAACCAGCTACCGGATCTTACTGCGGCTCCCCACAAACGCTTCTGCAACCAAGCAGCAGCCGAACCTACAATGTCAAGTTGAGCTTCGATCGTGCAGTTCCGAGGTCTCAACGCACCTTTCACAGGACCGGAAGGTCCAAAACCAAACAAACTCAAAAACGGACGAAGTATCCACGACTCTGGAATCAGCAGGATGGCAACACTGAATGCGAGGGCAGGGAGGACCTCAGGATGCTGCTCATTGATATCACCTATATATGCGATGAGTAACTATGGTCAAACCACCCTCACTGGCAGCACGGTAGATAGAATAAACATACCAATTACAACTGTGAGCGCCTGTACGTGTGGTTTCAAAGCGAGCAGGTAGGTTGTGACGACCTCTTCCTCGATTCCATGACGCGTAGCAAGGTTTACGATTGCCTGCGAAGCATCATCTAGGACCTTGTCAACCATCTCTGCCCTTTCAGTGTGACCAGGGGCCTTGTCGGGAGGAGGAATGTTCTTCAGATCATTTGCTATGGTCGCAAAGATGCCTTCAAGTTCCTGGGTAAATGTATCAAAGGTGATATGGCGATCATCCAGAGCATCTTTGATGTTGTCACGAAAAGTGGCGGTGGTATTGACAATGTTACTCATAGCCGATGTAATGTCGGTGAATTTGGTAGACTTGAAGTACGTGGCAGCGGCTTCAAGCAGACGGTGAACATATTCCTGCAAATTTTTCTCGGAATTCTTGGCCATTTCCCAGAAGTCAAGCGATGATGGCTTGGGTTCTACGAAAGCTTGGAGTGCACCCGTTATGCGAAGGGCCGCAGGGAAGTATGCATCTACGACATTAATATGAGAATGGGAAATAGGGCAGATTCAGGAGTACACATGCTTTGTATGCTTTCGAGGAGATAAGACGGCGTCAAGAAAGCTGCATGAACATCAGTGCGGTTCGCATTCTGGACGGCTTGGTGCTCACATTGGTCGGAGGCCGCCTTGATTGTATCTGGTGAAATTGTGGATGGGAGTGAAGACTTGAATGTAAAGCGAGAACCCTACCAACGGAGTCCTCGTGGTTCACCTGCGTGCCTACATCCGTACCCCCTAGTACAGCACCCCTGGTGGGAAAGGCAAGGAATAACAAGGATGATATGCAAATCTGCTTAAAAATTCTCATCGGTGCAGCAAGTAGAGAGAAACTTTGAGGAAGATGGTGGTAGTTGCACACCAAGGTGGGCGTCGCGGTGTTACGCCTCAAGGCCTCAAGGCTTGATTCCTGCGTGAGAAAATATTCAGCACGCGAGTCGCAAAACCTTCTTACCTTCCGATTTCAGGTTGCGAAGATCACCAGGTGGGCTCACTGAATGCGAGGAAGCATGAGGAAACCAATATGAAAGGGAGCTTCTCCATGCGGCGTATGGCTCTAACAAGAATGGGTCACGGGTCCTGCATAAGGCGTCGCTACTGTGTGCTCAATTTCGCCCTACGTTAGTTCGAGTCGACACTCGATTCTTGAAAACCTGTGCTTGGCAGCAACAAAGATGCTCTGCTGACTAAGCTCATCGTGGAAAAAATGGCATAAGTAGTAATACAGTATCCTTGTCGCTTGCAGCCGTTGACTACGAATGGCTGAATTCGAGTATTATTCAAGATCAATCGATGCAGGGATCATAAGTAAACACAAACGGGAGGCGATACATAAATAGAAAAGGAAAAGTTGACACGTTGCTCTCACCCCGCGTATGGCTTCACGCGCAGCGGCACCTTACACCCCACTTCGCCCGCTACTCGCGGCCTGGGAAGAAACGCTCTCGCCATCTCAATTTTTGTCCCCGAACCATCACGTAGCTCAAAGACAAAGTTCTTGACGAGCACAGATAAAACGGCCTGTCAGACATGGAGTCTCAGCGCGTGACAATATACCATGTTCGACGCCATGACGTACCTTGAACTCGGTGACCGCAAAGTTTTTCCCTAGACAGTTCCTAGGACCATCTGAGAAGGTGAGCAGATGACGATGTCCTTGTACTTCTCTGGCCTTGGCAGGAATTCCGTTGGGACCATCGTCTTCAAGCCATCGGCTAGGTTTGAAAACTTTAGCGTCGTCACCCCAAATAACGGTTGAACGGTTGACGGATGCTAGTGGGATCGTAATGGTAGTCCCTTTGGCTATAGGCAGGCTCTCGACCAGCTGACCAGACTTCGTACGAACTGGTTCGGAGAGAGGAATAATGTCATCTTCAGCAGCCTTCAGATATGAGGATCAGATTGAGGGTCAACATAGATGACGGTAAGCGTACCATCCGGGTAGCTTCACGGACGGGGGGGTGGAGGCGGAGGGTTTCATGGACGACGGCATCGAGATAGGGAAGACCATTGGCAAGCTGATCATATGTTGGATCTGAACCATGCTCGAGAAGTTCATTTCTTAGTTTCGTCTGGATATCAGGGTGTTGCGAGAGCTCAATGAGGGCCCACTGGAAGAGGCGGGTGAGGGTGAATGCAAGTACAGTGTGAATGGGATTACCGTCATGCTAACTAGTGTCACGGTAGACATAAGTCACGCTTTCACCAAATGGAGAGCAGGAACTCACTAGATGTGGTCTCATATCCTGCAAGAAGCAAAACTTTCATCTGTAACAACGATTGAGAAAATGGACCATGAGGTCGATTCCAGATATAAAATCACCTGGGCGAGGACCTCTTCCTTTGACAAGTGGAACTCTGACTCGGCGCCCTCTCCCTTGACTGTTTCGAAATTGTCAATGAGCCGAATTGAGGTCCCGGAACGGAGACGTACTCAGGAGTCCGATAACGGACTTTTCTTCCTTGCCGCCAATCACACCCAAATCTAACTCCTGTTTTGTTCGAGCTAGTAAACTATTTGATATTTCCTCCATTGCGCGGTTCAACTTCCGGATCAACCTTGTTCGCGGCGTGGGCACCCGGACCAGAAATGGGAACACCAGCGCCAAGAGGTCAAGGCCGATGCTCAATGTGGATGCAGGGGTGGATGAAGAAAAGGTATCGAAAATCTCAGTTACCGAGGCATGTTTCCCTTCGAGAGCACCAAAGTCATGCGAGAAACCTGCGAGACCAATGGTGTCGAGGCTGCGTGCGGGGTATGTGTGTAAAACTAAGAAAAAGATAGCGAGAAGAAAAGCTCACGAGATGTAATTCATCCTTGATGAACGACAGTTAAGTCACATGTCGGGTACACACAGCGGATACCTGAAGCTCACCAATTCTGTACATCGATGATCGCACCATCTTCACCACTCGATTCAATAAGAGCATTCCAGGCTCCTTTGGCCTAGCGGCAGCCAGTGACTATGAGATGGACAAGAACGGGCAAGGAAGCAGATCGGTACCTTGTGTGCTGAATCATGGAAAATCGGTGTCAACTTTCGAATAGCAGCAATACTAAATGCCGGAGTCAACGATTTGCGTTGCCTAACAAACCAATCAATCTCTCTCAGCCCAATAGCGGATTCAGGACATGCCTTTTATGGCTCTCTCCGTCAGCCCAAAACAGACCCCGCCCAAACTATGATCAAATATTAGACACGATGCACCACATAATAAACAAACACATGCCCCATGCTCGAGGGATTTCTTTGCAAAAGGTGTCCGAACATACGTCCAGCTCTGTTTCGCGTGGAAGTGTGCGATGGCTTTGGGATCGTACAAGACGATCCTGTGCCTCCACAAAGTCGAAGGAACTGTGTATGCTGCACCATACTCATGGGCCCATAATTCGTACATGGAGGCTGGGTCATCAACCTCCATAAGTATCTTTCCGACGCCATATGCGAAGCTTGAACTGGGCGGACCCCTGAGTTTTGGGGTACGAAGCCGCATGCGCGACATGCGCGTCAGCTTGATGAAGGCCAAGACCGATGTGCATGCAACAACTGCATTGAATGCAGAAAGAGATGGGATACGAGACAGAATATTGTGGATCGCCTCGGGAATCTTGGTGGAGAGTACTTCCATGATTTGGATGGGGAATACTAGATGAGAAGATCGTTAGCTCGTCAGTGAACTTAGCTGTACTTATATAGTATGGGCGGAGTATGACTGCTTTTATGCACAGTCTGGTGATCGCCACAGCCGGTGGTATCGCGTACTAGTAGTCGCGGCAAGCACCGTTAACTTGATGATAGCCCTGACGGTAAGTAGACATAACAAAGAGTGACTCGCGCTGACTGCGGCCGCGGGGCCCGTGCCGGCTGGACACGCAGGTAAGGTGACTGCCGAAGTACAGCAAGAATTAAAAATTGTGGATTTCAAGATTCCTAGCCTGTCAGCAGTGAGAGAAAGTGACATTACCACAACTCTGGTTGACAATGTTGTCTACTTCGAGTCAATGTGGTAATACGCATTACGCAACACCAAGTTCGGCCCGAATTCTCTCACAGCTTTGGACTTCACCTAGTTTCCCGTAGGTGGCCCCTGTTACAAGGCCTGTAGGATGACAGTCGCGGCGTAGTCTGACTCAGGAAATCCAGGCCGCAATACTACCCTTCCTGCGGCGCCACTATCAACGGCTGGATCCATGACCCACTGTTATACTCCTTGTCCGGAACGATGATTCAGATGATTTCTGTAAGCGCTCCTCTCTCTCCGTCACAGCCACTGCGGTTTTCACATCCGGCGATCTAACACCGCGTCTAAATAACCAGACTCAGGCAACCCCTACTGCACCCTTCACTTTCAAGCTGGGTCTCGGAATCGGGCTGTGGTAAACTATCTCATACGTGCAGAAGATAATCCGTCACGATGCCTAAGCGAATAAAAAGCAGATCATAATCTAGAAAGAAATCTGGCAGGGGACATTATGCCCGTCAACGAACTCGATCGAAGCGACCACCCAAAGAGTCCAGAATAAAACACCATGGCCCTGTGGACTGTGAGACCTTTCTTCTGTCTTCCTTTCTCTCCAGTGAGAAGGGCTTCAGACTGGGGGAACTCGGTCGCATACGGCAGGAGGCCCCTGGTTCGTTGTATGGGTCGACAATGTTTCCACCTCGATCTCGTTACCCGGGGGGAGGACTCCTGCGGAACGTCGTCGCCCTCTGTTGGACAATCTTGGCCCTTGTGATTTTCAGAGTCTACAACTGTAACTTTGATGTGCTAACTCGGTGCTTGACTCGCGCAGGTCCCTGTTTTTTTCGTTCCTTCCAAGACTTAGAACGACTGTCAATTTATTCAACGTTTTGATTTACGGGCGAATGTGGTACTTTGACACGTTCGTATTAGTGTGTTATGCATAGGTAGTGGCATCGGAAAATTCTGGATCTAAACGAATTGCCACTACCACGCAAGGGGTGGTGGTGGCAACGGAACTTAAGAAATACAAGTTCTAGAGACTGGCAATATTGATGTCCATCCGACCTGCTCCCCCCCAACGTTCTCGGGTCCCGTCTCCCTCCTAGTCCTCTCTCTTCTTCGAGATTCCCTCCTGTGTCTCATCTATCCCAGTCTCCTCCTTTTGCCTATCTTCACCGCATCCTGCACCAACCCAACCTCAACACCATCGAATAAAACCAATCCGATTTCTCCGCCAGCAACACTGCTGGCGCATCGAACTCGACCACGCAACGTTGGTCGGGCACTGAGATACGAGTGGACTCAATGAGCGTGTTCAAGTGGTGCTTGTAGAACGGGGGGAAAAGACAAAGAAAAATGGAGAAAGAGAGAAGCACGCTGGCAAATAAGAAACAACAGTCGTCTGGAAACGCCTGTTTAACAAACGAGAGAGAGAGAAACACGTACCCGATCGTCACCTAATCGAACAAAGGTCCCCGAACGATCTCTTGAAACCGCGCGGTCCGTGTCAGTCATCACGCAATGAAGTGGGAAACGAGGAGTACGCGAGCATCACAGCATAGCCGTCAGCGTGTATCCGTTCCACCACGACATTGTGTGAACGGCAGTCGCACAATGGTGCACTTGGTGGGGTAAGTGCGGCGCCCGTGAGGCCAACGACATCTGGTATACACATGCGCACTCCGAGTCGAATACCAGACAAGCATATGCATATATCGACCATGATGTCAACTAATCGTTCCAGCCGACACATTGCATTGCGAGCCTTGGATGAAAAAAAAATAGAGTTGTGCATACGTACCGACGACTCCAGCATCTTGAATTCACGTCTTATATCGATCGAGCTCTGTATGCGGAATCGTGATAGCATACATGCACAGCGTCGACGTGGGCTTAATTAATGCAGCCAGCCAAGAAGACGGCGATAAAAAACTGGAAAAAGAAGTGCGACATTGCCAGTATACCTCCGATCAGTAGGGGCGTTTTGGTGACGAGCCCAGCCCACTTGGGAAGGACACCCATTCCGGCTGCTTGGAGCCATGAAAACCAGCTACCGGATTCCACTGCAGCCCCCCAAAAACGTCTTTGCAACCAAGCAGCAGCCGAACCTACAATGTCAAGTTGAGCATCGACCGTGCAGTTCCGAGGTCTGAACGCACCTTTCACAGGACCGGAAGGTCCAAAACCAAACAAACTCAAAAACGGACGAAGTATCCACGACTCTGGAATCAGCAGAATGGCAACACTGAATGCGAGAGCAGGGAAGACTTCAGGATGCTGCTCATTGATATCACCTATATATGCGATGAGTAAGTATGGTCAAGCCACCCTCACTAGTAGCATGGTAGATAGAATAAACACACCAATTACAACTGTGAGCGCCTGTACGTGTGGTTTCAAAGCGAGCAGGTAGGTTGTGACGACCTCTTCCTCAATTCCGTGACGCGTAGCAAGGTTTACGATTGCCTGCGAAGCATCATCTAGGACCTTGTCAACCATCTCTGCCCTTTCAGCGTGACCAGGGGCCTTGTTGGGAGGAGGAATGTTCTTCAGATCATTTGCTATGGTCGCAAAGACGCCTTCAAGTTCCTGGGTAAATATATCGAAGGTAATATGGCGAGCATCCAGAGCATCTTTGATGTTGTCACGAAAAGTGGCGGTGGTGTTGACAATGTGATTCATAGCCAATGTAATGTCGGTGAATTTGGTGGACTCGAAGTATGTGGCAGCGGCTTCCAGCAAACGGTGAACATAATCCTGCAAATTTTTCTCGGATTCCTTTGCCATTTCCCAAAAGTCAGGCGGCGAGGGCTTGGGTTTCACAAAAGCTTGGAATGCACCCGTTACACGAAGAGCCGCCGGGAGGTATGCATCTACGACATTGATATCAGAATGGGAAATAGGGCAGGTTCAGGAGTATACATACTTTGTATGCCTTTGAGGATATAAGACAGCGTCAGGAATGCTGGATTAACATCAGTGCACATCGCAATCCGAATAGCTTGGTACATATTCACATGTCTCTGATGCTGCCTTGATTGTATCTGATGAATATGGGATGAAAATACTGTACATTTTAAAGTAAAGGGAGAACCTTACCAACGAAATCCGCCGCAACTTTATCATGGTTCACCTGCGTGCTTACATCTGCACCGCTACGAGCCAGTGTAGCACCTCTGGCGTACAAAGCAAGGAATAGCAATGATGGTATACAAATCTGCTTAATAATTCTCATCGCTGCAGCAAGTAGAGAGAAACTCAAGATGGTGGTGGTACTCACCAAAAGGGCGTCATATTGTTACGCTTCATGCCCGAGTTTCCTAAGGCCGCGTGAGAAATATACAACACGTTGTCAAACCCCCTTGGTATCTTGCCTTCCAATTTCAGGTTACCAAGATCACCACTGACCGAGACGATAGGCTCACTCAGAAATGGCACAGAAGGAAGCCAATATGATCGAAAGGGAGCTTCTCCGTGTAGCGTATCGCTCTTGTAAAAACATTGGTCATGGGCCCAGGTCCCGTATAATGGCATGTGCGTCCTCTTCACCACACTCTTTCCATGAGCGCCATCACCATAACCTCAACACCGAATCCTCTTCGCTCAACTGCACTCGTCTCCGCTCGCTCTCCCATCCGGGTCCTCCACCTCGGACACAGAACTCGAGCATCTGACGCAGCGTCGGTTGATAAATCGGGAATACGAGGAAAAGTTCAACTTGCAAGACGTTTCGGATTTGCCTATCGATATTGTTCGCGCGTTACTTGCATCGACTCCTGAACAGACCATCCATCAGTTGTCGGTCTATGCACGAACTGCGACACATGGGGACAATGCTGTTTGCTATGGAAGCGAACATGGGTTCAAAAACGATACAGGTAACGTCCTTGGCTCCATACTTCAACCACCCGGTTTCCAGCTCCAACTAATTATGAGCAGTTGTTCAAGCAAAAGGAAGCAACGGCCCAACATGTATAGGGCAGGAGCAAGGGGAGGAGGAAAACCCTGCACCGGGGACTGGCCACAACATGTTCCCTTTTCCTCGGGCTCTGCCTCGCACACAGTTGGGAACGAAGAAACAGTTATTACAAGTATAAAATTCATTTCTGAGAGCAGTTTTCAAAGAGGCAAGTATCCGGGTGGTAGACGTCGCTCTTGGCCTCAAACGGGTTCCCGCCAGCCTTTACGTCATGGAGCAGCAGAGTGGCCTTGAATGGAGTGGATCGTTTCCATTGTAAGATCCCCTTCTCCAACAAGGGCTAGCCTGAGACCTGACGGAGTTGGCGGATCCTCAGATCTTTCCACAAGCGCTCGTGTTGAGGTCTGTGCATCCGTTGACTTCCATCCCATGCCAGGTGCTGGGGAGCAGTTGCGGAGGCTAACAATCACCGTGGAACGACTATTGGGACCATAGTTTGTTATTGGTACGCGTATCCTTGAAACTAGAATATCCGAATCACTGTTCATGGCCCATCTTTGGCATACCTACCGTCCAGTAAGGTCGACATGATAGTGAGGGCAGCTCATGCACCATGTATTTACCAGGCTAATAGAGTGTAGGCGTGTATGTAACTTGCCTCCTCTCACGTGATCTTGCTTTGAACTTGACTCCCTCTTTTCTCGACACAACTTTTTCACGAGCCTTGTCGCGCTGAAAACACACTAGCGCTCCCGGTGCACGGCCCGCAACCCTTTGCTACCACTGTTCTCAAAAACACGCCCAAGCGCATCCTACGAACGGGAATGGCCACTTGACAAAACCACCCACGACGATGTGCAGTCAAACAAAGCGAATGTGAGAGCAGAGGTCGAAAGTGAGGTCGAAGGGTAGCACGACGAGGCATCGTAGTCAGAAGGGGCTGGCATAGGCGGAGTGGGGAATACTCGGACGAGTCAGTGCCTGCGAACGGTATTCGAGAGGATATCGGTGCTTAACCACTGACGGTGTCCAGTCTGTTGAATGGATCGGGCGACGATTGATAAGCATGTGATAGATAGGTTGGGGCGAACAACTTCAGTGAGCCACGACAAAGCATAGCGCGTCATGAATGGGTGACGACTTGGCGCCCTCGCTGTTCACGTTCATGTTTTCGGTACCTCGGCGGAGGAACGATTCGGGTTCAGGGGTTAAAAGGAGCACTGTGCTAGGGGATATATTAGAAAAGAGCAATGTGTATACATGTGGCAAAGACGCACCTTGTTCGTTGACTCCGACCCTTGAGCTTGCCCTCCTACATCGCGTCGCCGAAAACCACTTTGACAATGACCAGTGAGTACTGAAAAGATGAAGCACACGTCAAAGCTGATCATCAGACAAGAACACCGTGACCCACAAGTTGAAATAAACGTCGGCAACGAGGTATATGCAGTGACGTTCTCAGCGAATGGCGAGTATCTCTTGAGCGGCGGTCAAGGGAGGGTTCAAGTGTGGCAAGTGAAAGATGGGACACAAGTGGCAACAATGGATCCAGCGGAGTGCGTCTTGTGTCTCGCTGTGTCCAATGATGGCAGATGGATCGCAGCGGGGACGTTATTTGGAGACGTCCTTGTCTGGGATGCAGAGACATACGAACAAGTCTTTACACACGGGGAGGATTCCCGGGATATCCTCGGAGTCGACTTTT
>JBBPRA010000717.1:0-14875 GCA_038092775.1 Boletus rubescentipes
GCTCCAACAATGGAATCATAAAATGGGTGAGTCGAAAATTTTTCAGAGACATTTGTTGAGGTCTTGTGATATAGAAGTCAATATTACATAGTTTTTCTACTACATAGTATCATGGTATTGGACAAACTAATGGGATGGATGATATGTTCATCCAACAAGGCAGGATTCCTTGAATATTCATTTGTTGTTGCAGTAGCATGCGACATGGGGAGTGGAGTGAGTGAAGCAGCAGCGTCCGTGACGTGACATTTCCCGCATACTCAGCTGCGCCCGGGGTCCTTACCCGGCTGTCTCCGAGGTGCGACTTTTCAAAATTCGTTTTCCAGAGATTTGAAAAGCGCTGTAAGTAGGTACATGGAACTCCAGATTGAATGAATTATTCAGCCCGAAAGAGCGCCCTTTTGTGCAAGCAAATAAAAGAAAGCAATGGTAAAACGGGAGTGAGGTATATGAAGTCCGATCGTATATAATTGTTTGTTCCCCAATTCATAACAGCTCAGCAAGAGTCTCTTCACAACAGCAATGGTATGTCAGTATGGTGTATTGTCAATCATCGCAGCAGACGACGTGCAGTTCAAGGCATGGCTAACAAGTTCGCAAGAAGGACAGGGAAGTTGGGCGTTCCGAGACCCGTCACAGGATCCCACCCTTTGCTCGTGTTGAAACCAAGCGTGCCACAACCAGGGTTAGTACCGTTAGTGATATCGTGGAAGGCTGTAGAAAAGTTGGCAAAATAGATCTATCGTCGGGTATCGCCGAGTGTCAACGGGTATTCGAAACCAAAAGGAAAAACACTCACAGCAGGGTTAATGAAACCGATCGGATTCTTTCCTACAAAAATGCGTGCATCGTTCACCATCGTGAGCATGGCTCCCACGACTGGGGAGGCGGCAGAAGTGCCATAGACAAGACTAAAGTTCCCATCGACCTGGCAGTGGACAGGTTACCATCACAGAGTAAGACGCACGAAACTATTTCGCTCACCGCAACCACGTAGTTGGCCCCGTTCGCAGAGAGATCAGGGTATGCACGAGACTAAATGGCCAAGTAGATCATCAGGGAAATCGTTCGCACAAATTACATGTCCAACTTACATTTCCAGTGGAGTTCCAGATGCTGGAAGGGTATGTAGGACGGCTGTTCTTCAAGTACGAGCTGACAGCCTCCTTCTGGTACTCGGGAACTGCAAAGTAGTTGCTGAATCCACCACCGGAGTAAATGATTTCTTGGCATGCGCTTTCGGGATCTTTAACAGTCTTTCCAGGGCTGACTTGCGTTGCGCCGACTGCAGTAACGAAGGGACAAGTAGCAGGGAAACCCGGGTTGAAAATTTTGCCACCATCAGAAATACTGCCTGCGCAGTTCGGTAAGAACTTGTCATTCGATAGAACAAGGGACAATACCATCTGGATTCAGACATTGACCCTGGTTCCCCGCAACGCCATTGTCACCGGAACTGAACAAAAAGGTGACACCCATGAGACCAAGCTTGGCATATTCACTGCACTGGCGGGACGCATAAAAGAGTGTCAAATCGGCCTCGTTATATCCGTAGGAGGTGGAGACCACGTTGGGAAGGGGTTTGACGGTACCACAATTCTCCTTGCCTTCAGTCGGAAACGATGTCAGCTCAAGAAGAGGGAGATCAGACTATTCTAACCTTTGTATCCACCAGGTAGCTTATCAGGATAAATACCATCCTGACTCGGGTCATCGCCACCCTCAAAGCTGCAATACTGGGCATCGAGCGCATCCAGGAAATTGTTGAACGATGCACCTGAAGTAACCCACTCCAAGTTAGACAACAAGAGTATCAACTAGTGAGCTCAAACCTTCTTCCAGATCACCGACTTGGTACAGGGTGACTTTTTGTCTGGAGGTTACAAGGTTCATGCCATACTGAAGATCAAGGTCGGATTCTCCATTGTTAGTGAATGTTTTGTTTGGACTCAATTCGCCTGGTGAAGTGTAAGTGGTCACGTATGACTTGGGAGAATATGAACAGTATACATACCTCCATCAATAGACACTGTGACAGGACGGACACCAACAAGATCCGGGCAAAACTGTTTGGCGAACATATCGAGATCGGACTGAACGTACGATTGCGGGGTATACTCGACTACACGCCATGTCAGATGAAGTTCGTTCAACGACATCAACACACTCACCAATACCGTAACTGTTCTTCCCGGTGGCAACCGGCTCATAATCGAAGTCATACAGCGCTCGGAGACACGCGGGAGTGATCTGACTATCACATTTCTCAAGTTCGCTACCCAAATGGGCTAACTCCAACAGTTGTCCGGTCGTCTTTGGACCATTGCCACTGTTGGGTAGACCGACAGTTCTGAGCGGTTGCCCACTACTGGAACGCTTGGACAATTTGGCATCAAAGTGAACCGTAGGGGTCACAAAGTCGACGTGCGGCGTCAAGTGCTCGGGCAGATGGTAACTCTCGCACGCTAGACGGATCAAGAACGGCATCAGTTAAAAAAAAAAAAAAGGGCACCTGGAGAACCACAACGTCACTCACCGACATGTTCGGCACCAGTCTCGTGTCCATATACGTTGTAGCTCGTGTGCAAGAGGTCCTCGGCTTCCTGGATGGTCGCCTTGAATTCAAGCCAACCCCCGGAGCTGGAAAGCTTGATACGGTGCGACTCGATACCACTCTCGACCAGCCAGGTTCGAACGGCGTCGACCGACTGGCGACTTGGGGCAAACGTCGCGGCGACTTCATCCGGCGACCAGTGTTTGCCGTAGTTGGGAGAGTTGGGATGAGACACATCGTAGAGGTATTCTTCGAGGTTCTCGAGGTTTGACTGGCTAAGCGCGAAACGGAGTGGGACGACGGCAGACGCGTCAAGTTTGCGGGCTACCGTCCATCCCGACGGGACGCTTGATCGCCGTTCATGAACAGTCCAGCGGGAGGGAATAGGATCTGAGCTTGCAGCGAGTCCAAGAGACAACAAAACGAATGGAAGGAGGAAAGAACGCATTGCTGGGAGGGGGAAAATGGGAACCTAGTACTAGAGGGAACCACATTGAGTTCTTTTTTATACAGAAGCTTCGATCAGCGCACAAAAAGCGTTATTCGGGTGGCCCATCGGGAAGTCCGTAAGTTTCTGGACCATGCGGAGTTGCCATCAGTGATCACGGCATTGAAATTACCCAAGTACTTTTCCGCGCTCCGGGTTGATTTGGTAGTTATCTTGGCTGATTTCGGAGAGGTGCTTGCGAGGAGAGGGTGCGTGCGCATCGAGAAAGCAGTTCCATGTCCATTGACTTCTCTAGATCCACGCATGAAGGTTGCAGTGTTGTCAATGAATTGAAAATAAATCTTTTTACAATGTAGTCAACAGTGAGTCAGCGTCACAGCCGATATCGTGAATGTCGTAAAATGTCGTTGCTACCATGTCCTAACCAAACAAAACCTGTGCGTGGTCAATCATGCCTTGCTTCAATACGTGCGATAGCATCACCGAGGGTATCGTAAAATGCATCGGGACCCAACAAGTTAACAATCCCTGCGTTCTCGAACACCTCTCGAATCCCGGATCGGAGGTGCGTGATATACAGGTGAACTCCTCGGTTCTGCACAGGCAGTCAATGACGGAACTAAATCAAGTTGTTCAGTCCTCACCTTGTACGACTCCAGCAGCTCGTGGAAAATTTGTACAGCCCTTGTCATTCAAATTAGTTAGGAATGAAGCACATGATGGGAAAACTGTGACACATACGATGCGTCGCAACTATCGACATCAGCCATATGGAAGACCAACACACTAGAAGGCTGTCTTCTGGGCGCCTCAGATGGATGCGCGCGGTGAGCGCCATATAGCTCAAATCTACGTAAGCGTCCTGTCGCGAACGTGAGTTATGACCGCAGTACGGTTAGATAACAAAACACCTTTCAATTGAGAGCTATTGGCTGAAACAACAATGTAAGAATATGGCTGTTGAGCGCTCGAGATTATGTCTTCTACGTACCGAAATCAAGACTCTCCCGAATGCGTATGATCAGTGTCCCAGGGATGTCCTCGGCCTCAGGGAAGTCTGCCACAGGTCGCCATTGATCCGTACCCGGTACACGACCCTATGCACGGCCCGTCAATAAGTTCAAGCTATAAAATTTGGCGGGACTGACCAGTACCGTCATGCGTGTTTTGGACGACCGCCGGACAACAAGTAGAAGCGATATAATTAAACTGACCACGATACCAATCTCAACGTTCCAAATGACAGAAAGAGTGAACGTGATGAACATCATCGCTAAATCCATCCATGCTCCGATCCTAGTGTTAGATCCTCAGGTCAGGTGGACTTATTTGGATGAAAAGAACACACTTGTAGTAGTATACCAGGTCATGCGGAACCTCGGAAAAGAGGGTCATGACGAACAGACATATACTGTGGGGACCACGATCAGAATAGACTATATGAAGTAGCGTTGGAAAGACAAACATGGAAGCCAAGACACATGTGGGCAAAAAGAAAAGTGCAGGAAGGAGGAAGAATGTCGCTAGAAGGACAATCACGGCGGCGATCAGCGAAGCTAGCTGTGTCCTGGCACCGACATCGCCATTAATCCGGGACCTGCAATCTCGTGGGTTTAAATATCTAAACAGATGCTAATTGTACGAACCTCACGATTGAACCGAAAGCAGGAAGGGTGCCTGGTACAAATGACCCAGCAAGATTGGCGGCACCCAACGCAACTAGCTCACGATTCGGACTAATCGGATGGCCGAAACGATCCCCGTTCTGCTTCGCGGCGACAATACTATCCAGGAATCCAATGACTGTAATTAGACTGCGAAATCCAACAATTAGCTTTCAGCTTCGCGTGCAGCAAGAACACTTGCATTGCAGTAGATGTTGTGCCACGCAAGAAAGGATATGTATGTGAGCCAAGAGGAAACTTGAAAAAATTTTGGCCGGTTGAAATAGGAACGGAGCCGAGAATCGCCACCCCTTCTTGATTCCAGCGCAACTCACTGGATACCCCTGAAAGGATGTTCATCTTAATGTACTGGGGGCATTACTACAACTTACAAGTGGACGCCACAACGACAAGAAGGACCTCGGGAAGTCGATAAATCCACCAGGTTCTCTTGAAGGATTCCTTGAAAAGTCGCAAGAAAATCAAGACGAACAATACTCCAAAACTGACGAGAGTTGTCAGTTTGTGGGAGTGTGTCCAAACATGTTCAACGAGAAAGAGGATCTTGTCTAATGTTGATTCAGGACGGACTTGGTCCTCTAATGCAGCCAAACCAAACATCGGGATGAGTTGTTCCCTACGCGCGACATCAATGCGTGTTTCGGTGATAGAAAAAAACCATACGCACACAGTGATTACAACTGCGACAGCAGTCACGAAACCGCGGAGAAGAGCACGACTGAGGACAACATCTAGAAAGCCAAGGCGAAGAAAACCCAGGAGGAACGCGAATAACCCAACCTGGCGTTGGTGTAAGTAATGTCTTGACGAATGTATTGGGGTATCGCACCTGGAGACCTATTGCAGTCGCCACAGCGATACCTATTTTATCAGGAGAGATGTCGGGGATCGAGTGACGATACTCGGCAACGGCTTGACCGACGAGCAACGACAAAGCAGCATCCGCTGCAACGCTGAGTTGCCTTGAAGTTCCAAGTAAACTGTAAACTATAGGCGGTATGGAACCCGCAAACTGACAGAAAAATAGCACCAGGTAGATGATCAGAAGAAAACGTCACTGCTTACAAGGCCAGCAGTTGGACCAATCTTGGCTAGCGAGGTGCCGTAACTGACCGACTGGGGTATGAGCATAGCAGCGAGTGACACGCCAGCGAGCACATCGCCACTGAGGCTGAATTGGAATGAGAAGTAGCGCAGCAAAGGCAAGACTATGAATGCCTACAGAGAGAACGAGTAGTCGGGGATCCATGCAGTTGAAGGCACGTAATATCGCAATCTCCTTGCGAACTTGGTGTCACGTATGTTTGTTCGCGGTGCCCCTTCGAACACCGATGAGACAGATTAGTTGACTGCTTTGAGAACAGTATGAGAGACTCACCGACGGCGGAGGCGGCAGAGGGTGTATTTGCGGCATATTGAGCTGGACCAGACTCGACATCGTCCCGATTGAGAAGGGGTGCCCTTTCTTGAGCGCGCACCATCTCGCGAAATGAGGAGATGGAAGTGGCGGTAGAAATTGTATTGAATGGCGTGTCATTTGGATTGGCACTCATTTCTAGTAGAAAATAGTGGAGCGCTGGCACCAGGTTGGTGACGGTCCGTCAAATTGAGTCGCCGTTGGAGCGTGGTAACCTCGTACATATTAATGATGTAGGGTGTTTTACAAGAATTCAGACGGACACTGCTCGGTTTCGCGTGGGAATATCATTGGTCGCGATTGAGATGGCATACGTGGTCCGCTCCGCTGTAACGAGAATTTGATACAAAGTCTGGAAATCAGCGGGAGCGCCGCGGGATTACCAAGAATGGGTGCCGTACTGGAGTTGCTCGCCACCCGAACCAAACAAAGCCAATCACAGCCGGGGGAAAAGAGAGCGCTCGCCAGCACACGACTCTTTCCATCCGTCCGTCATGTCCCAGCTCACTCTTGCTCTTCTGGCGGCGTCGCTGGCGTCCTCAGCGCTGGCCTCCCCTCTTTCTACCTCTCCTTACGCCTCACAGCGCCGTCCTTACCTCGGTGTCGCCCCCCTCGTCCAGGTTGAACACGTCCACGGTAGTATCAACAACTCGTACATCGTCGTGTTAAAGGATGATGTTTCCCCCTCGCTTATGGAAAACCACCTCAACTTCCTCCAATCAGCCCACCAGTCCGACTCCCTGCTTGGGTCCGACGTCGCTTCCGGTCTCCGTCACGTCTATGACACCCATATCAAGGGTTATGCCGGAGAGTTCACGGACGGCGTTCTGGACCAAATACGTAGCATGCCAGAGGTTGACTTTGTAGAGCGCGATCAGGTCGTACATACCATGGAAGTCCAGCCAGTTGACACCCAGAAGGGTGCACCCTGGGTATGTCCCTTTCTGTTCCACTGATCCCCGCTCTGATTCAACCGACCGCAGGGCCTCGCTCGTATCAGCCACAGGGAGAAACTTAGCTTTGGCACTTTCACCAAATACGTCTATGATTCACATGGGGGCGAGGGTGTTGACGTTTACATCATTGACACTGGTATCAACGTCGACCATGTAGAGTTCGAAGGTCGCGCCTCCTGGGGGAAGACCATCCCAGACGATGAAGATGTCGACGGCAACGGTCACGGTACACACTGTGCCGGTACCATTGGATCTCGCCGGTATGGTGTCGCCAAGAAGGCAAACCTCATCGCAGTCAAGGTCCTTGGCTCTAATGGCAGTGGATCAATGTCCGATGTCATTGCAGGTGTTGCCTGGGCTTCGCAACAGGCTCAGTTGACAGCCGCAGCTGCTCGTGCTGAAGTCGCTGCTACCGGCAAGACTGGTCGCAAGGGTTCTGTCGCCAACATGAGTCTGGGTGGGTCCAAGTCACCATCCTTGGATATCGTCGTCGACAGATCCGTCGAGGCTGGGTTACACTTTGCTGTCGCAGCTGGTATGTAACCTTCGAATATTCTGCTATTGCATCCATTCACGGAGTGTAGGTAATGACAACAAGGATGCTTGCGATTATTCTCCCGCGGCCTCCAAGAACGCAATCACAGTTGCAGCTTCTACCCTAGGTGATGAGCGTGCTTACTTCTCCAACTATGGCAAATGTGTGGATGTCTTCGCTCCTGGCCTCGGCATTGTTTCCACTTATAAGGGCTCTAAAACGGCAACTGCTACACTGTCGGGCACTTCCATGGCATCGCCCCACGTTGCTGGCCTGATCGCATACCTCCTCTCTATTTATCCTTCTGTGACATTCGATCCCTCCACTTCCTTCCAATTCACTCCTGAGGCTCTCAAGGTTGAGGAGACGTATGCTTCCTTCTACGCCGTCGTTCGCGCAGCACTCCCCCACTGGATGTCTCAATACCTTCCTTCACCCGACTTTTTTGCACCGGTTCCACAGGGTCCTATCTCTATAACTCCCACTCAACTGAAGGAAGCCATCCTGGCGCTCTCGACTCCCAAGATAATTCAAGACGCAGGGAGGGGCTCGCCTAACTTGCTTGTTTACAATAACGCAACTGCCTGAGGAAGGAACAAGGTCGTTGTTTTTGGTACTAGCGTGATCTACGTGAATATTTCCAATCTATATGTTGATCCGCCCGAGCAATATAACGTAGAGTTCTAAGTATTAAATATTTGCTGCTCAATCGCTGTCATCCCGACTGATCGCTGAGTGCCTCCGAGAGGTGAGGTGAGTTGGTGCCTCGGAATATTTTCTCTTGCCAATTGCGAGCTGGATCTCCATCGGAAAGGTACAGTAATATTATACTTTGTCATTGGTAACTCGGTGCCGACCAGGTTCAATGCAGGGACAATGTACGGAATCCGACCTGCAGACTCCTTATATGCAATAAATGAGATCATACCCAGTGTGCAACAATGTAGGCCTCCTGCCTCAGCGCGGCGACAGCTTCCGCATCCGAGTCCCGATCTGCTTGCCATGCCCGTACTTCAATCGCCCTCGCGATCTCGTGAAGTACTGCCGCGCACCCTGTGTGTGCTGGAGGAAACGCGGCGAGAAGACTGCGATGGAGGAGCAGGGTGTCTAGGTAAACTCCGTTCGTCGTCTGAAACGCGTTTGCGGCGGGGTAAGGGTACGGGGAAGGAGAGAGGACGGGGGAGTCTGGGACGAGCGAAGCGAGGATGGATTGGAGGAAGTGGCATGCGGGAAGTTGGGAAGGGTTGACGATGGTGGACGAGGTGGAGAGGGTATCGGTGTGAGGTTGGTCGAAGCTGGACTTTGAGCTTGATGACTCCGATGCGTCGGACTGGAGAGGGTGTTTGTGTGAGGATGAGATTTGGAGAAACGGGGCGAGACACTCGCATGATACGCCGGGTCCTCCGTGTTTGCATCGTGCTCGTTTGCACTTTGCGATGCATGTGGGACATAACCCACGATTTCTGCCTCGGGAACCTTTCTCCAGGGATCGTCAATGATAATCTCGGAGATGAACCGGACACGACCAACCTTGAACTTCCCCTTGGTTAGCGACATGGCCTGTAAGAGTTGGCAAAGATCGAGTTCAGACTGATAAGCCTATGGCGCGTTGAGCGATTAAGTCGTGAATACAGATGATAATCCTCACCGGAATGCCGAACGTGTGATCTTGGTCATACGCTACAGCGACCAAGGGTCCAACTGGAGATGTCATTTCGATATCCATCGCAGCCATAATGTGAACGTTTGGAACAGAGAGTGGGGAGGGTGAATGACAGATAATCGGGTTTTGTAGGTCATGCGTCCAATACCCTTTGCAATTTATGTACCCGCACCTCGGAACGACATGCGGCACTGGGCACGTTGCCTCGTGTACACGGCTCGACCCGGACATTGGCATTTCCGGCAAGCTTCCTCGTTCTGGGGCGGACCTTGGGCAACGTGCTTCAACTGACCATCAGGCGAGGGCTGGAGTATAGCGTTGAGGCCTAGGTGGTGGAAAGGTCATGAGTTGAACTCGATTAACTCTTCAATGGTCTGCTTACATGCATGTGGCTACAGGACACCTATGTACTCCTTCGATTGACCTCTGACTTATGAACGTGAAGCATTGGTCAGGTTTTTTTTGGAGGATCCGGACCCAACGTGCGCGTGGCTACCCTGAAGAAGAGAAAATAGACGGTCAACATGATGCACGGAACTGCGAATGGGAGATGAGAATAGCAACGGCTCAGAGAGAAGATTCATTCCTATCGCTGACGACGGGAAAGGATCATTCAGAAGCGTCTGAGAGACCTTCCGTCAAATGCACAGCTAGCTGATACAGTATTTTCATCCCTGTACTAGACCCAAGAGCGTGATATGAAACAATTGAGACTCACTCCAATGGATGATCCGGTTTCGTCGAGCTGTGCAAATGTGACATGATAATTGCAAGCCTGCCACCACTCGTCAATTCCCACCACCGTTCCACACCTTTGAACAGAACTTCAACCAGAAAGCTACTGCATCACACTGGGAACGTCGTTGTCCAGCTTGCTTCGTTGGGTGGTACTGAGGGGGTCGCTGTCTCAGGGATAACCCCAACATTGCACTTCGAAGGCTTGGCAAGGTCATCATGACGGCAATCAGGGTTTCTTTCTGAATCAGCTTCGAGTGGCGTGCAGCTGATGTAGAACCTGTGCTTCAACGAAGGAGCGGTCGCTGTTTGGGTGACCTCTGATCAGACAGCTTTCGATCTTCAGCCACTAGCATCATTTTTAAATCCACTCCTACACTTCGCAGGTCCACCCAGGGCCTCGAGCACCCCACGCGACAAATCAAGAACAGTTGGTATCAATAGCCCTGGTTAGTTGCCCCTTTACAGTACCGCACGTCAAGTGTCTAAACTTCCTGGGTGGTTAAAGTTAGTTCTGCTTCCCGCAGATTGCCTATCCCGTGTGGCCACTTCTGACTCCAGGTCGCCTTTTCGTGAATATCTAATATGAATGATCCCCCGAAGCATGTAAGAGGTGTACAGGGAGCGTATCCGCAGCGTAATGTCTCGCGTATGTCGTGAACTCCTCGAGGCTGAGTCACACAAGCGCTCATCCTCGCCCGTTCAGCACTCGAAAATAATGGCGTTGCAGGCGCGAGCAACGGCAAAGGCAAAGGCAATTCTACTGGCGAGAAACCGCCACCTTCGAGCCCCTGCGATGATGATGAGATACACGTCAACTCTGACCTATTAGCTGCATGGATGCAGCGGCTGCAGTTTCTCACTGTTGTGGTACGTCAATTATGGTGATTTTTTGACCGTATCCATCTTTGTGACACAACTTTATTAAGACCGCCTTTCTGGCATCAATGGACGGAGAGCTTTTCTCCTTGACCGCCCTCAATACCCAAATTGGAATTTCCATAAGCCCCACCGCTCGTGAACTGGTGTATTCTTGTCTTGCGGGAGCCCTGATCTTCCACATCTGTGCAAGTGGGTGTTTCTCATGTTCTCATCCCCAGTGCATTTAGTCTGCATAGCTATACTTGCCTATGTTGCGTCGTTCGCACTGATCCGCTACCGGATCATTGACGTCTCTGAAAGTGAAGAGGGTAAAAGTGAAGAGGGCATAAAGGTCGGAAGCATCTTATCCCCACGTCTGGGCGCAACTCAACCTGAACAGCGTCCCTCACGAAGGATTATACTCGAGGCAGTGCACCCGTTACAGTGGCTCATAACTTGTCTGCAGGGTCCCGATGGGCTTCGATTCCTTGCCGTCACTCCCTCCTCTCGGCCTCCGCCACCGCCGCCATTTTCTCTTGTAACGCGCTGCTACTATACCACCCTCTGTCTCACTGCAGTTGGGTTTACGTTGGCGCTCACAGGAATACTTGCGTACGTCTGGGCTGGCTTGGTAATGCCGGTTGGTATCTTCGCCACCATTTGTTTAGGTGTTGGTATCAGTGCAGGCGTGTGGGCGATCGCTATATAGGTTGCAGGAGCAGTCTATCTTGTGTTTTCTATACACAGTACGAGAATATCGATGAACCAACCCAGAGCTTTCACATGTGTCCGCACATATTCTGGACGTACTGATGTAGTACCCTGTGTCCCGAGAGTCGGGGATCTATTTTAAAACTAGTTCATGAACACGACTCGTTTTGGCAAGTGTCATATTTGCCCCTTCCCTTTCTCATTTCCCCTTTGTAGGTTGGCTGCTCAGTGTCACAGGGGGTCATTCACAGCAAGGGAAAGCACACTAGTCCCACTTGTCAGACCACTGCAGGCACGATCTCCGCAGTCCTTTGCCGATAGTTGCACCGTCTCCCATACATTGAAAGGGAGATCCGAACTAGTGTCCGATGGTTTTACCCAGCTAGCCACATATTAGTACCCATGAGGCCACTCAGCGGAATGTGCCTGGAAATGGCAAAAACGTGACGTACGACGGCCTATGCGCATGGCTACCAACGCCACTTATCCTGTCATCGAATCAGTGACGCCGCGATGGGCAAGGACCCCTCGGAATGCGAGCTGCTGCCACTCCTGCTCGTCATCTCGAAGTGCAGTGGTTTAAGCTTGCCAGTATGGGTAGTCCTGGATGGACAGAAGAAACCAAAATAAAGATTATATTGGGCTTATCAGATATCGTCTAAAGCCGCGCGTCAACACGTTCCAAATATCCCCCAAGCTGGAAATGCGAATTGAAACGCACCGCGTGTCCCATAAAAGCGAGACTTTGATTTTTTCGTGCTGTCATGTCTCGCTCGACCGACCGGGTCTGCTAACATCGCACTTGTACGTGGCGGCACTCCCAAAACTACCTTGAATCAACCGGGGAAATGGGTTCTCCCGGACGCCTGCCGTTGCAGTGGCAGGGACGCACATGATATCATCTGAGGCGCGGGATCAGAAAGTTACGACTCACGAGTCTGTTCACCACAAGTCACCTCATCCTAAATAGGAAGGTGCCGTGGTTCGCAGCCTGTTCCTTGCCAGATGAGTCTACTAACTCCTGCTACTCTATCTCACTCGATCTACTTATATTTCTGAGCTGTTATATCCTTGAATCCTTGCACCCCAAAAAGTCAGTGGCACCAGTGGGAATTTGGTTCCAGCATGACAACGTTACATCAAGCCTAAGCGAAGGCATGGAAAAGAGAACAAGCTAACGTCCAAATCTGGTTTCAAGTGAATTGCCAAAAACGGACCTTAGCTTCATTGCTGACCACATATGGTAAGTTGAAAGGGAGATATCGACATCGCGTTTCGATGAGTATAAAGACATTGGCGTGTCCTTATGAGTCAGTCAAGCCGTCTTACGCAACGCTCTTATTGTTCTGCGCTTTGCTTCCTTCCTCATTGCAAGCATCGCACACTCTCGGGCAACTCAGAACAATTAAACCCATCCCAAAATCGACATGTACGCTGTGAAATTCACTGTCTTCTACGTCATTGCTGCCCTGGCTGTTTTGGGTCAGTCATATGCGTCGTATCTTCAAAATAAGCCGTCTAACAGATACTTTTAGCCTCTGCATCACCTGTCCCTGTCGCTGCCTCTGAAGCGCGAGGGGTCCAACTATCAAACGCCGATGTCATCGCTGTATGTGCTTCCCGGTCTCCGTGTCCACGACCAAACTGACTCTAGACATACAGCGCGAACCCGTGCCTGTTGCAGAGGCAGTGGATGTTGAGGAACGATGCCGAAGACAGGAGGGGGGCATGTCCAATTGCCTCTAATCCTTTGATCCACCCTCTGCTTATCTTTATGACTCTTATTTTTCGAGGATTCAGACTAGTACGGGATAACCGCGTACGATACGTCGTTTATGATTCACGATTTCACTTCCTTGTCCCGCTCAGTAGTGAGCGATGCGCTTTCTATACCACTTCTTTTATTACGAGTTCCCTAGCTGTATCATTAGCTCATACTAATAGATTGTTTGTATCGATATTTGATGGTTCAAGAATATGTCGTAGCCTGAGCTTGCAACTGGAGTATAGCTTCTCTGAATGGTATAATCGTACTCACCCACACACCAGGGGCAAACTGACGGTCACGGTATTCGGTGGCAGACAACGTGTCCAGCGTAGACCTGCCATCACAAATTCACGATGAATAGCTGTGGCCACGGCCTTGGCAATATCGCATGTCGTGCAAGCAAACGGGACACCCAAGAAGATATTGGAGACAAACCAGTCTGCGTTCACGACTCGTAGTATGTAAACATGCAAATCCGCATCATGCATACCCCAAATTTACTCGCCATACCCATTGTCGCCTCCAAAACACATTTACACGCACACCTGAAAATACACCGAGTGCACCGGAGAACTGTCCAGGTGAGTTTGGCCATTCCTAACAGAATATCCACAGGATGACAGACATGAAAAAGTGCGCCGCCAGCGAGACCCGGCGCTCAGTTCACCAAGCGATTGCCTCTGTATAACCCCCAATCACTCGTTCTCCATGCACCGGGCCACCTGATACGCACGAGCCCCAGTGCACGCACCCTTTCCATTCCTTCACCTCCACTCGCACCAGTGTGCGCTCAAACACAGATGCCAATCACACACATCACCCAGCGCCAACTTTTCCCGACAGAACTCCCATGCGTTCGACAAGACGCCGCGACGACTCGCGACGACCATTAGTTCTGCTTTGTCTCTCAATCTCGCTGCCGCTGCGCAATCGCCATCACTCCCGGTAGATACCGCCACGTCGACGCTTGCCCCTTCTCGCAGCAACGCACCCCTCCCTCAGCTCGCGCTAATAATGGCCGGGCCAGATGGTGTAGATAGACCAGGCCAATGCCAGGCCCACAAATGGGTCTATGAGCAGGGGTGGGTGGGCTCAAGGGCTGCGCTTCCCAAAGGTCGACGGTGAGGATTGAAGGGGAGAGAAGGAATGTGTCAACGCATGTACGAATGACAACGATGGACAAATAAATTGATCAGTGCACTTCGAGGGTGCGACGATGTCACCCACCTACGCCATCCCACGACCACTGTCGGCGTACAAAACCTTAGCAGCAAGACGATACACTACCGTCAAGCGCGGGAATGGAGTGCGTGGAGACGAAAACTGACACAAGAGCGAAACGGTCATATTGGATGACCCCTCAGCTACGAGGACGCCCTAGAATCACGCGTTGCGTCGGAGAAATCAGGTCCATATAGGCAGCGGGAGGAGTTGGACGACTGTACGCGATCGTCAAGCGCACAAATCAGGCACACAGATAGACAGTGAGCCAGGCGACGTGGCACTGTCAGCGACCTTGCGGCTTGGAAACAATCGTGTTCT
>JBBPRA010000718.1:0-14872 GCA_038092775.1 Boletus rubescentipes
CTACAGATAGCAGCGTCCACGATAAACGACGCCTGTCGAAATGTAAAGATATAGAGCGTTGAGCCAGCATTGACAATTCCACCATTGTTTGAAGGCGCAATGGTGCGTTTGAGAGACGACGGACCAATGCATACTGGACAGCCGTGCCCAAGAGGCTGTGTAGTGCGAGGGGTGTGTTAACAACGTTAGTTGTATCTGATGCGCTCCGACGATAACTCACGATGAGCCTGTTAACGCGAGGATGGTCGAAAGTAAAGTAACGATGACTTGGGTATCGCTGGGGTTCTTCAGGATCCAGATGACCATATTATACGGCGGTGTGATCGTCCGATGCATCCTAAACCCTGCAAAAGTCCAGGCGAAGATGCAAACGGATATTTGGGCCAGCATGATTGTGGGAGGGATCTGAAACCAATTACGAACGACGAATTTGGACGGTTTTCGTTTCCCCAATAAGAAAGCCTGATCTTCATCTAGAAGGGTCATGGTGGTCTGTAAGTCGTTACGAGTAGGGATCGGTATGTAGTTGCAATGTTATATCGTGTAGAGTCAAGTCAAACGAACAGCCTCGGAGTGCATCGCCTGAAGTGCCATTGCTATGTAATGGAGAGGAATGTGTGGAGCGTGGCGTACAATGATTGCCGACGTGAGAGACTTTCGTCTGCAGTGCAGGGTAGTAACGTTGTCGCTTCACGACGGTTTTGCAAGTAGCGAGTCCTCATTGGCTGAGGAGCATCTAACCAATCCAAAAAAAGTGATTTACATCAGCGGAAGCATCATCATCATCACCCGCTGACACAGTTCCCAACGCCGGCGTGCCCCTGTCCGTCATCCCAAGTACTATTTTCAACCGTGGGTTATGCACATGGCCAGCGAGACCCCCTTTGCCACCGATGCGACCATCCAACTTAGACAATACCTTCGCATGGTTCCCAGCAGACGAGGCGAGAAGAACATCCATTGTTGCCATCGGGTTGAATGCGTGCGCCGCGGTTGGCTTCAGCTTCCAGTTTCCATTTGCTCCCTCATAGCGATCGGTGGGCACCATCGAAAAAAAAACCCGCAACCACCGTCAGAAGCGTCACGAGTGTGACCGCAACGAGCGAAGGACCGTGCGTGTGTAGCTGAAACGTCCAGCCAAAGGTTTGTACATTGATAGTGCCGGAGAATTGGACCACCGAGCCCAGATTAATCTGCAGGCGTAACGCTTACGCTGTTGTGAGGAAGCCTAATAGACCAACACATACGACGGATAACACTGTCCACGATAGATGATGTCTGTCTAAATTCAGGGAAATTGAGCGCTGAGCTAGCTTCGCCCATCCTACCATTGTATGGAGGCCAAGTGGTGCGTATGAGAGACGACATACCAATGTGTATTGGACAGCTGTGCAGAGGAGGCTGTATAGCGCGAGGGGGACATTGACAATGTCAGCCATGGATTTTTATGCCCCGATGACAACTCACGATAAATTGGTTAACGCAAGGGTTGTCGAAACTAAAGTGACGATGACCTGGGTATCGCTGGAATGGTTATGAACCCAGTTGGCTATAGTGTCCGGCAGTGCGATCGTTTTATGCATCATTAATCCCCCAAACGTCCAGGCGAAGGCTCAGAGGGATACCTGGGCGAGGGTTACCGCAGGAATTCATTTGTGAAAGAAATGTTTGGAAGAAGGTTTTTTATTGGTAGGGAGGCCTGGTTTTCATCCCCCAAGGTCATGGCGATCTGCAAGTCGTTATTAAAAGGTGGGTGGCCAGCAATCGTGAGATATTTAGAGTCAAGCGCTCACCACTGGATATTGTTGCGATGGTATCCCATCACTATTTATACTAAAATGAACAACCCGTATCGAAGCATACCGTGATTGCAGGGGGAAAAATGCCTATTGCGTCGAGACAAGAAGTTGAAGAACGAAAAAGAAAGCATGTCAGCACTCCGAAATGGTCGGACTTCGGCCCGGGAAGGCCTCTGCTAGTGACCACACTCTCGGCATTCTCCACCTCCTGCGCTGTCAACGTCATTCGCTGCACCAAGTACGCGAACGTAGAAGCCTTGCGCAGAGGCAGCAGGCCATGGACGTTGACCGGGCTGGCACGACGGAAGAGAACATTCTGGCGTGTACGTGTTCGCCTGTCCCTCAAGTGAGTGGCGTAGGGCCAGGGGACCCAAGCCGCTCGTGATCCAGACAGGTATTCTAGACATTTAGTCGTCTGCAACTTTGCATTCTGTCCTCGTCGGAATGCGTGTCTAGTACGTAGTCTGTTTATTCCTCAACTATTGTAATCCGAGTCTAAGTTTAACCCTTTATCAGAAGCCTGAGAGCCGAACATGCCTTGTAGCAATGCCTTATAACACAATCGAGCTCCTGGAATAATAGGAACTATGAGGAGACGAGACGAGAAAGGCCACATGGTACCGGGCCATCTAAACGCTCTGTCCTCGACTCCTTGTGCATCGCCCAGGATAAGAGGTTACGCAATGGGCCAGTTGGTTATCAGAGATACTCATTCCTGGCCACGGGGCGGCAGTCAACCGTTTTACCGACATTTTGGTCAGCAGAACAGTACCTGGGAAGACCGTACTTGTGTACATACTGTAGTTTTTCGTCGTGTGTGGCATACAGTACAGATTAAATCAATAACTTGAGCATCCGCTACGAGAACAAGAACAAGAAAAGTTCATGGCGTCTCAACTTCAGAGGTCCGAGCGAGAGCACACACAGCGACAGGTTACATAGAAGCTGAAAGTGTGAGTGGTGACTTGGAACCCAGAAAAACCATGTCAAGTTGCTCGTGTAAAGTCAAGGAGAGATGGGGAAAGACAACAGCAAGAAGCGTCCCAAGATTTAGAGAATTGCAAGTGCAACGGTGATCACTAGGTCTGCACAGCAGGTTACCCCAAGCTGCCAGAAAGAGCTGTATGAAACCGATGCGATATGAGAAACGCTGCATGATAGCGTACATATAGTCTCCTGTAGGCAGTCCCTAGGTAGGAAGACGGTCGTTCCTACTCTTTTAAGCCGTATATGGTCAATTGGAACCCTCCGACCTCGTCTGGAAATCCCCCTATTTTCTGGACCCATCGTCTACATCACTCGCCCCCAGTCGATCGTTGTCACGACTCGCAAGTGAACCACGGCGCTCCGCATCAGTAACAATGCCTGTTTCATCATCATCCACTGACACGATCCTCAACGCTGGCTTTCCTGTGGCCGTCATACCAAGCACAATCCCCAAACCCTCTTCACGCCCATGATCGTGATTACCCTCCTTGGCTTCAATAGACTCGGACAACACCCTGGCGAGGCCCCCAGCGGACGAGGCAAGAAGAACGTCCATCGTTACCGTCGGATTGAACGCGTGAGCCGCAGCTACGCGCAGCTCCTGGTTTGTACTTGCGCCCTTGTAGCGATCAATGGGCATCATCGCAAAGGCCCCCGCAGCCACCGTCAGAAGCGTCACGATTGTAATCGCAGCAAGCGAAGGACCGTGCGTCCGTAGGTGAAATGTCCACCCAAACGTATGCACGTTGGCAGTGGCGTAGAATTGGAGCCCCGAGGCTGGATTACTCGCCTGAGCGAAACTATACTTATAAGACAGCTCGGCCATGAGCTATGTAGTACGTCATAGCGGCTGGGTGTTAGATTGAAACTGGACAAACGACGATGACGATAGTGGTGACATACCGATCCAAGATATTCCATCATTCCTTGGAGATAATTTTCCTGTTTCGCAATTACGATGAACGTCAGAAAAAGGAAACAGATTATGATTATGAAAGCGAGCCACATCCATACGCACCAATCCCAAGGTATAATTCGCCCCACCCAGGTTGAACGCAAGTAACTTGTCCCCCATCATATTCGCACTGAGCCCTTGAGACCTCACAAATGTACTCCAAACCATGAATGCAGGGAAAAACAATATCCCCGTGACATTGTCACCAGTAGGATCTGGTAGGGGCTGTTGGTCGACAGGTGGCTGGATAACGTTGACGATAGAAGTTTGGTCATAGACGGTTTGCACCGTGGTGATCAGGGGCGTGACTTGACAAATCTGCGGTCCGAGCAGAGAATAGTTCGCTGTTGGGGGAGAATCAAAGAGTACCACTAGAAACGTGACCATAAGTTAGTCCTCGCAACTAGCGTAATGATGTTCGGTTACACGATGTATGTACTCACGGAAAGACTGGTTCGACGGGCCAGCAAAACTTTGACCGAAACAGACAGAAGTCATCAGCAGTCCGCCTAACATGTCAGTGGATGTGTCGTTGATCACGGTAACCCCCATCGTGGCTGTGTGCCGGAGATGTAACCACCATTCTTGAGCAGGAATAAAAAGACAACAGTAGGAGTACCTACAATAGTCTATTCCAGGGGAACAATTCGTGCCCCAGGAGTACGTATCAATGATCCAGTTGTCGTAATCACTTGCATTGATTTGAACCTGATTCATGAGGTTCAGGGTGATAGTCGGATCATTAGACATAGGCGTTCGACAGGAGACGTCAGCAGTGAATCCACGCTGGGTCACGTTATATGTCTTGGAAAGTCCCTGGTACGATGGATTTCCAATGCCAAAAAATTGATAATATGGTGCACAATGGTCGCCCGTAGGTAATATGCCACCTAGAGGCAAGCGTTACTGATCACTATCATCGTGGCCGCATTCAACGAATGTCAAATTATCCAATCACCTACCTGTGGAAATATTACTAACATACAGTGAGCCGTAAACACTGATGAAATTGGTGGCTTCATAACTGTCCAAGGAAACGTTTGCCGATGCTGCCCAGAAACCAGCATCCATGAGAGTAGCCGTCAAATCAACGTCTCGATACGGAGCACTGCAGGGTTCCCGATCCGTAATAGATGTCACTTAGATAGCTATGGCTTCATAGGGTGCCCACTTACATGAGGTAATCGATATCAATCGGGGTCAAATTAAACCCTGGTAGAGACTGATATTCATTGATGTATGGTCCTAACGCATCGGACGTAGAAGGGCTGAGAAGGTCAGTGTCGCTGCCTTGGAAGTCGTAGTATATGACTACGCTCTGGGGTGCCAGCAAACTCGACCACCTGCAGCAAACGACCAAGGTGAATATCAACAACTTGGAACGAAATCTGCAGGCACTACACTTACGCTGTTGTGAGAAAGCCCAATAGACTGACCCATGCAATGGATAACAGTGTCCACGATAGACGACGTCTGTCAAAGTTCATAGATAAAGAGCGCTGAGCTAGCTTTGCCCATTCTACCATTGTATGGAGGCGAAGCTGTGCGCTTGAGAGACGATGGACCAATGCATATTGGACAGCCTTGCCGAGGAGGCTGGATAATGCAAGGGGGACATTTACAACGTCAGTCGTGTATGACATCCCCTGATGATAACTCACGATGAGTTGATTAACGCGAGGATTGTTGAAAGTAATGTGACAATGGTCTGGGTATCGCTGGAATGGTTCTGGATCCAGTAAGCTATATTGTCCGGCAGTGCGATCGTCTGATGCATCATAATCCCTACAAAAGTCCAGGCGAAGACACAGAGGGATATCTGGGAGAGCATGATTATGGGGGTAACGGGGATCCAATTAAAAGGAAAGAGTTTGGAAGAGACATGTTTCTTTTTTTCCCGTAGGAGAGTCTGAACTTCATCCCCGAGGGTCATAGTGATCTGTCAGTCGTTGCAAGAGGTGAGTGGTCGTGGAGCAATCGTTGAAACACGCATTAGTGGCACCACTGGATATTGCTGTGTACATGCCGTTGCCAGGCGAAGCGATGTGGCGGCCAAAGGGTCGTAAGCATCACTAGGGTTGATGGCGTTGCCGACTCGGAGGCAATCCTGGGGACCGTGAATCTAGGTAATGAAGCTTGAAAAACAACTGAGATGAGACTAGCGCACATAGGTGATTCTCCGTCTAATCGTGGTGCGAGTCACAGACGTTTGGGGTCTGGTGTACTATATAATACTAATACGACTAGGAGCGTGCTACGTAACTTGAAGCACTGCTGTTGACAAGCAGTTCAGCATGAGGCCCATCTCGTGGAGCAGCGCGCTTTTTTTCCCAAGTCGGATCAGATTTGAAGCAAAAGACAACTTGAGATCCCTCTGGTTTGAAAATTAATCAGACTCCATCGTAACATAGCCGAGTCATAACACAGCCGGGTTTTCATGAATCATTGCCTAAAATGGCACGATCACCATAAGTTCTCTGCATGGCCCCTCGATTTTTCCAACAAAAATTTTTATGAAGAGAATTATGCCGTAGGGGCTCGCAGTGCCTTGATGTGAATTTTTTTCACCGAGTCAGGCTGCGGCAAGGAGCAAGGTACATAAACCTGACTAGCAATCGAATTTGCTTAACGGGAGCACTATTTCACCTCATCCATCACCTTATCTTAAAATGTACTTTTTCAAGGCCATCGTCTTCCTCGCTGCCGCTGCAGTCATGGTGTCTGCGACACCTGCTGCGAACAGGCCCGGTGTACGTTGCTCCATCGTTCAGACGGGCATAATTTAAAGTATCGCTGACTGTTGCTTTCTCTACAGGGAGACGTTTACAACTGCTATGATGACCCTCCCAGCTGCTCCGCACAGGGTAAACCTTTCTCTCCAGCACAGTCGACGTTCTGCTAACACAAATATTCACTTGAAACGACAGGATGCAATGGCGAGCATTATTCTGATAGTTCAAGCACGGGAGTATGCACTGGCAGTGCTTACCCCTACTGCCCGTGCAACTGGACATAGAGAGAATAAAATTACCATCGGGAAGCATTGTGATTCGGCGAGCTCATTAGTAAGCGCAAACATGGTATATGTATATGTGGATCTGTATGTGGTAGCGCCAGTCAGCACACCGAGTCATGCAGGAGGAACAATACATAAATGTATTTCCGGCGTCTCATGATGTGTCGCTGGTCGAATGAGCGACCAATCCGGGACCAGGTTTGGTTCCCGTCTGCGTCAATAGACTTGATCATATAGGTACCGCACCTAACCCCGCTGCATCCGACAAGACCGATACTATTCGACGCAGTCGTCGAATGCACTACCCCGGCCTCCTCGGCCACCAAACCCCAGTACATCGATGACATCAACAGATCCGATCCAAGAAATGGCCGGGCAGCGCTGAAAGAGGGAACCATCATGTCGTCTACGATCCAACTGAGATCGAGATCGAGGGTGGCGAGGGGATCCATGGAACGGGTGCTTTCGTTGGGGGGGGCACAAATCCTCTCTAAACGCCGAACCCGTCTCGGACCGCCTTGGTGAACAGGGTATGCGCGCGTCCCAGGGAATGTCATAGTCAGAGTACCGCCGCGGTGTGCATGCGAGGCCAACATTGTCGAGGGCTTCACCGTCGAGTAATGATGCATGCGAGTGTTCTTGTTTTCGTTTGAGGGTGAGAGCGTGGAGGAAGCCGAGTCGTGTTAATTATTTTAGGCGGGCGAAAAAGGCAATGGTGAGGGGAGGGATGAGAGCGACACCGCCTGCTGCCGAACCGGCGATGATGGGGGTGCATTGGCTGGAGGAGCAAGGTTGGAGAGTTGGGGTATCGTACTTGGGAAGCTGGTTTGTATCCGTGGCAGGGTGATGTGGGGGAGTGTTTAGTGGGGAGGGGACTTACGACTATCGTGGACCTATCAATGAAGGTGGTATATGACGAGGGGATGTGCCTTGTTGCAATGACACTGTTATGGTTGAAGGTGGTAGGTCGAGGTTGTGCGAAGTGGTGGAGAAAGTGTATTTGGGACAGTAGTGGTGGTGTGCGGTGCGCTACTACATTCGTGAGTAGACAAATGGAAGGGAGGTGCTGCACAGTCACCTTGTCGTTTGAGTTGAACTTGATATGGTAATGGGGTCCACGGAGGGTGTCCAGGTCGTCAAAACAGGCCGAATTTATCGCAGATGAGTCGCGTCCGAAGTCTAATTCAGATGCCTGATAATGTCTGGTTCCAGCGAGTAAGTGATTTTGCCATGCGCTCAAACTCGAGCAGCCTACAGTTCCAGTTACCTGGGTCGTAGTAGCAGGCGACCCTAGCATGATTTGCAAAACAAAAGAGAAATGCGTATTTAAACTTGGGTGCGATCGCTTAGGACGATTCTGTGTCGTATTCCAGCTGTTGGGAACGTGCAAACTCTGCAAGCCATGGTGTTCAATGTCTTGATTATTAGAACTGACTCAGACCTGAGGTGAAGAAGTCCCGAAGGCCACTCCAAGAGGCCGTGCGAAAACTGTACAAAGAGGGTCACGGGCTCGCGGCAGGCGACGCCATTGGAATCAAAGGCAAGCCCCACTGCTGACGATCGGTCCGTCAAGCATGTCGTCTCATCTTCGAGTGTAGTTGGGCTCGACAAGCAGCAAAATTCGATTTCGAGGCGAAGGGTCTCGTGGTGGTGCGAAAATGCGTTAGCGGAAAGGACACAAACAGGGAGAGCTTGCTACGGCCGTGTCCATTTATTCATTCGGGCAGCTCGCGTGCGTACTCGCCTGGAGATTGAGGTTGGATATTGAGTTGGTGCATCCAGATGATAGCAGCAGAGAGAGAAAAGTACCCGCCAAGCAACGGCCAGGTAAGAGAGGAAAGGAAGGGGGAAAGTTGGTGATGCTTACATAATCCCATCAGTTTGCCAGTGACGCCACTAGAAACACCCGTTGGCGCTGACACCGGCGCTCTATGTTTTTTTACTTGATATCCACATTTCGAGTCTGTTGTTGAGGGTTTCAAGCTGAAAGGACCACATGCACGCCGCTTTGATCAACTGATCCATCGAGCATATCTGATTTTCCTCTCCACTGCAACCACGAATCACCAGTTCACAACTTGGAAACACGAGGACCTTGTTTCCATTCAGGCACCGCATCTCCCTCCGCTCATCCGCACCAATTTTGCTCGCGCCAGTCAAAGAGAGGGGGAGAAGATTGGAGTGATTCGTGAGCTGCCAGGGACATGTTCGCACGTAGCCTATGCATGCTTGCAGGTGCAATGGGAGTATCAGTCTGCGCAGACACCCACACTTTCAACGGGATCGAGCTGCCAATAAGGTCATCGAGAGAATACTGCATATCATTATACATGGTCAACCAGAACCCTCCAACCTCATCTCTCATGCCCTCTAGATCCTTGACGATCTGCAATACTTGCTCCAGGATCATCTGCGCCCCTTTTCCCCAGTCGATCATTCTTACGACTAGCCACGGCGCTTCACATCAGCGGAAGCATCATCGCCCTGAAACAGTCCTCAACGCCGGCTTCCCCGTGTCCGTCGCCTCAAGTACAATTTTCACGTAACCATAGTCATCGTGAACTCCTTTGCCATAGGTATGACTACCTGACTCGGATAACACGCTAGCGAGATCCCCAGCAGACGAGGCGAGAAGAACGTCCATTGTTGCCGTCGGTTTGAACGCGTGAACCGCGGCCGCTTGCAACTTTCGGTTTGAACTCGCTCCCCCGCAGGGGCCGATGAGCACCATGGAAAAACAGGCCGCGGCTACCGTCAGAAGCGTCACGAGGGTGATCGCAATAAGCGCAGGTCCGTGCGTTCGTAGGTGGAATCTCCAGCCATAGCTAAATGCATCAACAGTGGCGTTGAGTCTGACTGCCGAGTCTGGATTTCCCAACTGGGTGGAATCTGACGCATATCCCCGGGAAAAATTTGTGGCAATGATCTATATAGTATGTCGGAGCGGCGGAAGGTTGTGTTAAGACTGCAACGACAATGAAGTTGGCATGAACGTACTGATCCAAGATATTCCACCATTCCTCGGAGATAGTTTTCCTATATCATAATTGCAATGAACGTCAGCAAAAAGAAAACACTAGCAATTGCAAATGCGAGCTACATCCATACGCACCAATACAAGGGTATAATTAAAATTTGACACATTCTGAGAGTCGAGTAATGCAACTAACTTGCTCCCCATCATATTCTCATAGGGTCCTTGAGACCACACGAATGTAGACCAAATCATGAGTGCGGGGAGAACCAACAGAGTTTCCGCGACATTATTACTGGAATTTGACAGGGACTGTTTGTAAAGAGGGGGTTGCACGACGTTGATGATATTGTTTTGGTAGTAGGTAGCTTGGACTATGGTGGTCATGGGCGTGACTTGACAGATTTGAGGCCCTAAGGCAGAATAGATTGAGTTTGCAGGGGCATCGAAGAGGACCACTGTGAACGTAGTCGTGATTTAGTCCTCGCACCTAGTATGAAAATGTTTTATTGCAAGATATATGTACTCACGGAAAGACGCGTTCGACGGGCCAGCAAAACTCTGACCGAAACAGACAGAAGTCATCAGTAGTCCGCCTAATATGTCAGTGGATGTGTCGTTGATCACGGGAACCCCCATCGTGGCTGTGTGCCGGAGATATAATCACTGCTCTTGAACAAGAATATAAGACGACAGGAGAATACCTACAATATTCTATTCCAGAGGAACATTCCGTGTCCCAGAAGTAGGTATCCACGGTCCAGCTGTCGTGATTGGGTACATCGATTGGAACACGAATGGTCTTCCCTAGAGTGATGGCCGGGTCATTGGATGTAGGCGTTCGACAAGAGATATCAGCGGTGAATCCAAGCTGGGTCACATTGTACGTCTTGAGAATTCCTTGATGGTTATTTCCAGGATACCAAGAGGTTTGGGGTACGAAGAGGTTGCTTGTATTTGCAGGATATATGCCGCCTAAAGGTCTGCGTCAGTGATCGCCACCCCCCGCAACAATAATGAACGAATGAGAAATCATCTCATCACCTACCTGTGGAGACATTGAAAATATACGCTAAGTCATAGAGGCCGACGCAATAACTAGTATTAGTAGTTGCAGAGACCCTTGCCGCACAGGAACCAGCATCAACGAGAGTTTCCACGATGTCAAGGCCTAGAATATGTCTGGGTTCCCGATCAATAGTCAATGTCAGATGCCCATCATGAGACTTGTAGAGCAGCCACTTACGAGAAGGAACTGACATCATACGGGGTCAAGGTAAACCCTGATGATATAGACTGATATCGTCCGAGGTAGTCCCCGATAGCATCCAACACAGAAGTGTTGAGAATGTCGAAGTCGTTACCTTGCAAGTCGTATGATAAAGCTAACCACCCCGGGGTAAGCAAACTGCTCCACCTGCAGCGAAGGTGAATATCAATAAGCTGGGACAAAATCTGCGGGCGTGTGCTTACGCTGTTGTGAGGAAGCTCAATAGACCGATCCATGCTACAGATAACAGTGTCCACGGTAGATAACGTCTGTTGAGAGATATTGAGCGCTGAGCAAGCTTTGCCCATTCTACCATCGTATGGAGGCGAAGGGGTGCGTTTGAGAGACGATGGATCAATGCGTGTCGGACAACCACGCCAAGGAGGCTGTACAACGCGAGGGAGCATCAAGAAAATCAGTTGCGCATGATGTCCTGGGATGATAACTCACTTTGAACCAATTAACGCGAGGATGGTTGAAATTATGGTGACGATAGTTGAGATATCGTTCCAATAATAGTCCCAGATCCAGCTGGTGATATAATCCGGCAGTAGAATCGGCTTATGCATCATAATCACTGCAAAACCCCAGGCAATGACGCAGAGGGTTATCTGACCAAGCATGAATACAAAAGGAACCAGAATCCGACCGCGAAAGAAGAGTTTGGAAGAGAGAAATTTCTGCTCCCCCAGTAAGAGGGTTTGGCCCTCATCCGTGAGGGTCATTGTGGTCTGTAAGCCGCTGCAAGAGGTGAGTGGTGGTCAAGCAGTCGTTAAATGGACAAAGTCGTCAGGGTCAGGGTTCGTGATCATGAATGAGGTGACGGTAATATATACATTGCCCCGGCCGGGATGGAAAGAGGAAACTGTGAGCCAATGCCCTTGGCTGAAACGATAGCTGAAACACGACAAGACGACGACCTGCTGCTACATACGCTGAATCTCGGGCAGCAGTTCTCGGTGGCAATTGGCGGTAATTGACCTTGGAGGCTGACGCTCGTCCGCGGGTATTTCCGGATGTTCCTGAAATAGGTTGATGGGAGCCTGCGATTTGATTCTTCCCTCCAGCGTACCTCCCCGATACCTCTCTGCATACGACGGAGCCTCCCGTACTCCTTCTCGGTGCCCATCGCCCTCTCAGCATGCTTCCCCAATACCTCAGTGTATGGCCGAGCCTGTGCCGTGCAGCACGCGATCGTGTGATTGCATCGCGGTCCGATTGCATCAATGAACAACCTGTGTCGAAGCATAGCAATCGCGGGGAAACGCGGGGCAAGAACGACTCGAAAAGGGACAACGACAACGCGCGTGTGATACCTAAACCAGGCCCTGACCCATTTCACGACACTGCGAGATGGTCGGACCAATCATACGTCCAGAAGTGGTTATGAAACGAGGTCCAGGTGCCAGAACGAGATCTAGGCGATACGAGACGGAAGTTTAAAAGGCCACATGTCGCCGCACATGGTCAATTAAATAAAAAGCCCCGTCCCCGTGCACCGCTCGGAGTCTGTAATGAATCTGATCCTCATGAGGTTACTCAACGACGGACCGGTTGGTGCCCCGGCGGTGATCTTCACTGAGCGATACGTTTTACTCATTTGAAATCAAAAGAAGGGATGTGCATGGTGCGGTCGGGAGAAGCCCGTAGGGTTTCCAACCAGAAGCTAGGCCTTGGGTGACAACGCAAGGAAGCAATTGAGCTGTTTCATATGACGGACCTGGCCGGACAAAACATCATTCGTTTTCAACAGCATCTTTCGTTTTCGGCGCTGTGTATCTTTCGTTTTCGCACTGTGTATCTTTCGTTTTCGCACTGTGTCTTTCGTTTTCGGCAATGTGCCTACCATGTCTTTTCGTTTTCAAAATGACATCTTTCATCGCTTTTAGGCAAGTGTATGCGCCAATTCAACAGCACAGAAAACCCGCAAAACACCGTCAACCCGCAGTGAACGAGTACGGTGTACACTCGGGTACAGCTTCTCCACCCCGTACCCATACCTCTGTACCCATTTGCCAATAACCCCGGTGTTACCCGCGCCCGTGCGATTCCCTAGTACCAACCATGGGTGCCGGGAACCATACCTGCACCCGTACCTGCCAAAAACCAAAACCTGCCATTTGGGTACAGATTTTCTGACAGGTATGCCGTTGGAGACCCGTAGTTGTGCCCGTGGGTATGTGCAGGGATAAGGAAGAGCACGGGTATCGCAGGCCATACCCACACCTGTACCTGTCAAAAACCTGTACCCGCTGCAGGTTATACCCGCGGGTACCAGAGTGGGGATGGCAGCATTAACGGGCAAGGGCAACGGCACAGTACACACCGTGATGCCGATCGCGTGCATTGCGTCGTCGTCCCTACACGGGTGTTAACGGGTGCGAGAGGGTGCGAGTAGGCATGAGGGTGCGACGGATAGCAAGGGTGACGACGCAACGCACACGTTGCGTCATTGTTGCCTGCACAAGTGCGAATGAGTAGGAGGACGAGGACGCGACAACAAGGGCAAGGGCGACAAACGCGCTCTCGTTTGTGTTCGCATATGGTGCAGGTGCAGGTGCGGGGTGCGTCGTCGTTGTCGCCGTCGTATTGTTGATGGCGCTGGGCTGTTGGCGACATTGCAGCGTCGTCGTTGTCGCTACTCGTGTGGTTGCGCACGCATCGTCGTCGTATCGTCGTCGTCGCGTTCGTTGTTGCTACCCGTGCGGTTGCGCACGCGTCGTTGTCGTCGTGTCGTTGAGTGCGGTTGCGCACGCGTTGCCGTCGTCGCGTTGTCGTTGATGGCGTTGGGCCATCGACGACGTTGTCGTCCTCGCCGCGTTCGTTGTCGCTACTCGTGTGGTTATGCACGCGTCATCGTCGTCGTGTCGTTGAGCACGCTTTGCCGTCGTCGTGTTGTCATTGATGGCGTTGGGCCATCAACGACATTGTCGTCGTCGCCCCGTTCTCCAGTCAGCGGCGACAGCGTGGGTGTGACATCGTCGTCACAGTTGTTGTGGTGTTGTTGATGGTGTTGGGCCATCAACGGCATTGCGTCGTCGTCGTCGTGGCATGTGAGGGCAATGGTGCGGAACTTGAAGAGGCGTCGTGACGGGGCTGAGGGAGAGGATTGGGATGTCTCGTCGTGGTGGTGGTGGGTGAGGCGGGTGAGGCGCCGTATTGTCGTGATGGAGAAAGAGGGAGTGGTGGGCGTGGCGGCACTAGGACACGCCGTCATCGTCGTCCCGCGTGTGTCGTGTTGGCGTTGGCGTCGTGTCTTCATTGCCATCTGAGTCTGAGTCCGAGTCGTCGTAAATGCGTCGGCATTGTCGTGTGGGAGAGTCAGACCCGCTGTGGGGTACGGGTCAGGGTACAGGTGCCTGATTGGCTTACCCGTACTCGTCCCACTCACCCCCACTCAGGTCTGTCACGTTTCTCTTAGTCTGACCGAGGTTGAGACTTGTGGCATGGACCTCATTACTGGGGTTACCTGCATGATACTTTAGATTATGATAGGCCGCCCCATCCGAGTCCCCAAATGCGATGGCGCTGAGGAGCCAGACGGTGAGCGTCGATCATTGACAGGTCCGCAACGATCACGATTCACCTTCTGGACGCCATTGTCTTCCGGACTTGCTGAGACGCGTCTAAAAAAAATCCTTTTCCCCTGAGACGAGTCAACGCTCCCGCTCAATGCTGGATTGCCACGTCGCCCATCCGCTGGCACACATCCAACACCACCGAGTCCCCACGCACCCTATTTCCGGCACAGCATCAGACTGACCTTGCCTTGGGGTGTGTGTCGTGTTGCTTCTACGTCCGGTTCCTCACACATCACACTAAACTGCACTCGTCCGTCACTCGCCGTTTGTACACATGCCCTCTGGAAATG
>JBBPRA010000719.1:0-14821 GCA_038092775.1 Boletus rubescentipes
CCATCTTCCTGGGATACAACTGGCTCTGAAAACATAATCCGATTGTGGATTGGCGAGAACACACTCTCAAATTCACGTGTGACAATGACCATGTCCCTAACCTCGTGGCAACAGAAGATGATGACGAAAAAGAAGAAGAAAGATTATTCGCAATAAGTCACTCCTATCTCCGAAACCTCTCCACCGAAATCATGATCCAATCAGGCGAAGCCAAAAGAGCCCAAACCTTCGAAGAAATCATCCCAAAAGCCTACCACGAATTCAAAGATGTGTTCAACAAGGAAACCTTTGATGAGCTACCTCCCAGAAGACCCTGGGATCATGCCATCGAACTCCTTCCAGGAGATCACAAGGTTGACTGTAAAACGTACAACCTGACCAGTGCGGAACAGAAAGAGCTTGATGAATTCCTGGAGGAAAACCTAAAGACTGGTCGCATCCGCCCGTCAAAATCCCCATTCGCATCAGCCTTCTTCTTCATCAAAAAGAAGGACGGCAAACTCCGACCGGTTCAAGACTATCGAAAGTTAAACGAAATAACGGTCAAGAACCGATACCCTCTCCCTCTAATCTCCAAACTGATTGACAAGCTAAAATCAGCAAAGTATTACACCAAGCTTGATATCAGATGGGGATATAATAATGTGCGAATGAAGGAAGGAGATGAATGGAAGGCAGCTTTCCGCACAAATTGAGGACTATTTGAACCTCTAGTTATGTTTTTCGGACTTACTAATTCTCCCGCTACATTTCAAACTATGATGAACCACTTATTTAGATATTTGATCAACAAAGGTAAAGTAGTAGTATATATGGACGACATTATGATCTTTACAAAGACATTGGAAGAACACTGAACAATAGTTAAAGAAGTATTACAAATACTCAGGGACAACAAACTTTCATTAAAACATACCAAATGCGATTTCGAAACTGTAGAAACAGAGTACTTAGGGCTTATAGTTTCAGAAGGACAAATAAAGATGGATCCAGGCAAGGTCAAAGGAGTTACTGATTGGCCGGTCCCAAAAAACAGAAAAGAACTCAGAGGTTTCCTAGGATTCCTCAACTTCTATCGCAGATTCATTGAAGGATTTGCAAGTACCGCGCGTCCACTCAATGCCCTCACATCCGAAAAAATACCCTTCGAGTGGACACCAACATGCCAAGAAGCCTTTGACACATTAAAGGCAAAAATCACACAAGCTCTGGCACTTTGGATGCCAACCGATACCGATCCATTCTGCATTGAAACGGACGGCTCTGGAATTGGTATAGGAGCAATCCTTACCCAAAAGCAAGACAATTGATGGCACCCAATCGCCTACATCTCAAGATCATTAAATGATGCTGAAAGAAACTACCACACGGCAGATCTAGAGATGCTAGCCATCATCTTTGCGCTTAAAAAATGGCGTCAATACCTCCTAGACGCCCATGAACCATTCACGATCCTCACGGATCATAAGAATTTGGAGTACTTTACCAAACCCCAAGATCTTAGTCGCCGTCAGGCCCGATGGAACCAGATCAGACAAGAATACCATTATGTCATCCAACATCAGCCCGGTAAAACCAACCCCGCGGATCCTCTGTCCCGGAGGCCAGACTTTGAAAAGGGGGTAAAAGACAATACCCAAATAACTCTTTTTCCCGTGCCATCTGTCGGATCTGCTGAGCGATCCGTCCAGAAGGAAAATTCTTCCCAGGACAATGCTTTGGCTGCTGAGCGCCCAAGTGACCCTGAATCTTCTGTCGGATCTGCTGTGCGATCCATCCAGAATAACAAATCCCCCCAGGACAACGCCTTGGCTACTGTGCGCCTAAGCAATCCTGATTCAATCGAAACTTTGGTAACAAAGAACCAATTCCAAGCTGAAAGTTTCGTCAAAAAAGGTCTTGAAGACTCACAATCCCCCTGGTACACAAAGGACAATCTGATATACTGGAAAACTCTACTCTATATCCCTCCAAACCCCACCTTAAGAGAAAGAGTAATTAAGGAAAATCACGACCATCCTTTAGCCGGTCATCCAGGCATCTGTCGAACCTTAGATCTAGTAAAAACTCGCTACTATTGGCCTACCATCAAGCGAGACATTCACAGATATGTCAAAGGATGCAACAAATGCCAGCGTACCAAAACAGACAATCAGGGAAAGAAAACCCCCCTGAACCCAAATGAGGTACCCAACTCCCCATGGGAAATTATATCAGTCAATCTAATTGGCCCACTTCCTGAATCACACGGAAAAAATGCCATTATGGTAATAGTGGACCAATTCTCTAAGATGATATGACTTTTTCCCACAACTACCGAAATCACCTCACAGGGAGTCGCCAAGATCTTTCATGATGAAGTGTTCAAACTGCATGGAATCCCTCATAAAGTCATATCTGATCGAGGACCTCAGTTTGTCTCATCATTCATGAAAGAACTCTATTCCCAATTACAGATAGAGGGAAACCCATCCACTACCTACCACCCCGAAACTGATGGACAAACAGAACGGGTAAACGCATGGGTAGAACAATATCTACGACTATACATCAACCACCATCAAACCGACTGGTCGGAATGGCTCTCCATAGCCGAGTTTGCTCACAACCAAACAACAAGCTCGGCTACAAACTTCTCTCCATTCATTTTAAATTATGGACAACAACCACGCACCGGCTACACACAAAAGCCGAAACACTGAAACCCCACGGCATCAGAATTCATTGAAGAAATGAAATCCACCCAACAAGTAGCCAAGTCCGCACTCAAAATGGCTGCCTATGACATGAAATGCTTCCACGACCGAAAAGTCCGTCCCCCGGTTGAATATCAGCCAGGCGATCTCGTCCTACTAGAAGCAACCAACATCCGTACCGAACAACCATCTAAGAAACTCGATGACAAACGCTACAGACCCTTCCAAATCATCAAAAAGGAAGGACTCGCTTCTTATTGCTTGAAATTAGACAAAACATGGCGTAACATTCATCCGGTATTCCACGAATGCCTTCTTCACCCCTATCGTTCAGGAGAATTCCCATCACAACAAACTAAACCACCGCCACCTTCTGAAATAATTTCCAGTGTTGAAGAAGCAGAAATCGAATACATCATCGATTCCAAACATGTCGGGAACACAATCCATTATTTAATCCACTGGAAGGGATTCCCACACGAAGAAAACAAATGGATTCCTGTAAAGGAATTAACCAACACCCAAGGAGCTATTAAAGACTTCCATCGGCAAAACCCTGACGCTCCACAGCTGGCCATTGTAATTCGTAGACATGCTGAATCTAATGACCCAGACTGTTCATGTCCCCTCTGCTTAGAAATTCCGCCTCCCACTCCTTCTCCTCTCTTCACCACAAATGAATTCAAACACTTTTGTAAAAAATACAATCATTTAGACAATTCTCTTTTTGATATACCCTAGAATAGTTCTCTGGAGTTTCACCCTTGAAAAGGGGGTAATGTCAGGAACTCTATTTTACTTCACTTAATCACAATCACACTCTCACGTACTAACCTTCACTTCACACACACTGTCACTTTAGTTCACGCACACAACCACATGTCTTATGCATGCCCTGGTCTGTGCACAGACTCTGTAGGTATATAAGACGAGTAGCTACCAACCTGTATTTCTTCATCTTTGGAATTGTCATTCATCATTCTCATTAGCTCACTTTGAGTGATTGAGTCTGAGTCCTGATAGAACCCTCCCCACTATCGTGGGAGTCGGGGATCACCACCATGCCCTAGTAAGTCGCCCCTCACATGGACAGTGACGGGACCTGGGGTGTAGGAGCCTGGGTAAGTATTGAATTTCGTTTCCTTTCTCCCGCCATGGCATTTTCTCGTTCAGCGCGAATAACGCTCTTGCTCGTCATAGACATTGTCTTCTTCTTCATAGAACTCATCGTCGGTATGTGGCAGCCTCCCCGTTCCCATCACACTCTAATTTCCCCAGGTTATGCCGTCGGCTCACTTGCTCTCATCGCCAACAGCATTCATATGCTCAAGTATGTGACATTCCTACATTCCTGCCCTGACTCATCCTCCCGTAGCGACGTCATGAGCTTGATCGTAGCTCTCTATGCCATCAGGGTTGGTTGTAAACTTATGGCATTCATCGCAATTCGCCTCACCGCGCTCCACACCAGCTCTCCAGTCAAAATGCAAGTGATTCCCGCTACTCCTACGGATGGCAGAGAGCCGAGATCCTGGCCGCCCTCATTAATGGCGTATCCCTGTTGGCTTTCTGCTCCTCTATCAACATAGAAGCTTTGGGACGCTTCTTCAGCACACCTGGTGTGCCATCATTTCCCTATGCCACCAAGTCCGCCACTCAATTTTCGTAGACATATCAAACCCACGTCTGATCGTCATAATCGGATCTCTCGGCTTGGCATCTAATATCGTCGGCCTTTTTCTCCTCCAGGGTACGATCTCCTCAACTTGTCGTCACCGACTTGACCCCATTCATCAGAGCATGGTCATACCCATGAATACAAGGGCAGTGCTCCATCATCTCGACCCGCTAGCGTACACGCCGTCCAAAGCAACAACGATGACCTCGTCACTTTCCGGAACCGCTCCACCTCCTACTCATCGCTGTATGGACACCCTATCGCTACACGTGCTTCGCTCGTGCAAACTGCCCAAGACATTGCGACCTCTTCTCTCACTCAAGACAACGTCACTCGGTCGAGCGAAGAAACCCCTCTTCTCGGGACACTGACCGAGGACACTTCCAGACTATCTCGGATGTCTGCGGAACACGGTCATGGGCGCAGTCATGTGCACGGTTCGATGAACATGCAGGCCCTAGTACTACATGTCTTAGGTGATGCCCTGAGCAGTATTGGCGTGATCGCCACCGGACTTGTTATCTGGCTCACGACATGGAAATACAAGTTTTATTTCGATCCAGTAATCAGTCTCGTGATCACTATGATCATCTCTTCCTCTGCATTGCCATCAGGTGTGTTTGCTGGTTATTTTGATTTATCGACGTGGAATCTGATTCTTGCACCGCCTCCAGTCCGAAGCACGTCCTTCATTCTCCTACAGGGTGTCCCGCCAACAATCTCCCTTGATAAGGTGCGGGAGTCGATTTTAAAAGTTAACGGCGTACTTTCCGTCCACGACCTTCATATCTGGCAGCTTTCAGAGTCAATGATAGTCTCATCAGTGCATGTAATGGCATCCCGTGATCATGATTTCATGCCAATAGCTGTAGAGATCCGCAAAACCCTTCACCATCACGGAATCCATTCCAGCACCATTCAGCCCGAATACCATTCACTCAGCCCTCATGTGATACCCGACGAACAGTTGAAGGTTGGTAAAGCAGTGGACTCGCCGAAGATGAATAATGATTGATTGATTGGCCTGCTAGATGTCTACAGATTCGTCTTGTCTCATCCTTTGCCCACCAGACCAGAATTGTGATCCCTCGGAAAACGCCCGTTGTCGTACGTCTTTATTCAAAGTTGTTGTAGCTCTGCTTGACGACGTGATTGGCATCTCCAGCGGCATCCGCAGTATGAGATGGGAACGACTGTACATGGTATTGGCCCAGTTCAGACAGACCTTACTATCATGACCAACGAAAGTCCACATCCGTGGCAACACCCGCTACAGGCATAAGATAGGTTTAGTCACACGCACTCTCAGGACCTTCGTCATGTATGCGTCTCGTATGGTCATGTAGTAGACTACACTGCTACGAATGAATATAGAACAGATGCTAGTCTCTTTACACTTTTGGTTATGAAGTCACATTCACAATTTACTTCATGTTTATGCTATACCTACACTTTCCAAATTGAATGGAATCAAAGATGAGGAATTGAGCGTACGACGGCTGCCATTGACTGCCGAAAACTGGGTAGGCTACGTGCCTACAAAGGGTTAGGTAATACTGTCGCGGTAGCACCACGTAAGTACTGTAGACACCCATCGTGCTTACCATCACGTCATAAACACTGGAAAGTTTGCAGCAAAGGGAGATGATGTTCCCAAACGTTCGAGAATAATCCTGCTCGTACTCGAAGCCGTTTTCCGTGTGCGGAGGTCCGCAGCCAGTTTTTTTGCCAATACAGCGCTTCCTTGTCCCAGTGATGGTGTGTGCTCGTTGCATATGGTTTGTAGTGTACGTTCGAGATGAAGGGCACTGGACAGGGCGCCAGCGATGATCGTCGCCAAAAGTTCTGTGTTAACACTTGTGTCGCCTCCTTGCTGATTGACTGCGGCAATCAACTGTGGGAGAACGTTATACATAAAGAGGGGAAGAAGTGGGGGTACACCAGCACGTGGTACCACGAGCACGAATGTCGAATTCGACGACATCTCTCGAATCCTCCGATGGAGGGACTGGGGTTGATATGGCCGACGGCATTGCCCAAGCCACCGTTCAAACGTTCACATCGCGACCGTCGACAGCGCTTGTAGCACCATCGCAAAAACGATCCGCACCTGACGACAATGTGGCCAAGCGCGTAAAGACCCATGGGGGCAGTGGCGTCCGCACGAGTCGGCACGACAGCTGACTCGAAGTAGTCAAGTTCTGGGCCCAGAATTGGGCGTAACGACTACTTTTGTGTTGTCGATCATGTAGGGCAGGGAACCAGTGGGAATGGTGTAAGGAGTTCCCTTGAAGTCATGCGTAGTTAGTACCAACTGAATTCATGTCACTACTACCTCCATCCCGTCACTGCATTCGGATCCCGGGACGAGTCCGTGAATTTCCACAAAGTCGGGGATCGGATGTCGAGAAAGGGATGGTATCTCAATGCATTGAGCAGGCCCGCGGCGGCGCACATTGCATACACGGTACGTTGTCATCTGAATTACATACCCCGTGCGTGCGTTGACGTCGCGTTTGGCGTTGCTGGTTATGAAGACGTTTATCTCGGGTGTGGAGCGCCAGAGGGCAAGCGGACGCTGGTCGCCTTTGTAAAGGATGCACATCGACAGGGTACAACGGCTGTATACGTTCCACTCTATTGGGTAACCCGGTAGCTCATCTAGGCGGACTATGAGCAGGTGGGAGGACGGTTGCAATCGATCAAACAGCGTGACCATATCAATGACGGATGTCCATTGATCGGTAGAGCAGCATATACATATACTTATCGCGTCGAATCACCTGCATCAATGCACCCCATCTGCAGTACTCGATCTAAAACACACCATCCATGCAGGCAAGGTAAGCGAAACAGTAGCTTTTGCGGATCCGAGCCGACGCTGATCCACCCTGAGTCTAACAATATATGTACATTGAAACAAAAGGCGCGCACCGTTACTCGGACGCTACCGAGTGAAGGTTCAGATCCAGCAATCGCTTGCTGTGCCTAATAGTAAATAAGCTGTCAGGGCTGGGGTTACCGTACCCAGAAAAGAACAAACCGGCTCCGCTTCCTTTGGATCTGTGGCCCCTTGTACATTGTGTGAGGCGTCCCTGGAGGCATCTTTGTCGGGATGCGAGGTGGGAACTGCGGCCTTGGGAAGCGATTTCTTCTGTGATGGATAATGAGCGCTGCGAATAAACTCGAGGACCGACAAACCTTTTTTTTCACGGTCGATCTCCCAACCGTTCGCTAAGATCTCGCGTTAAATTCGTTGCATCCGCTTGTCTAGTACCGAGAGTACTTACCGGCTGACGCTGTGCTGCAGCCATCCTCCAAGATATCGCATTCACTCTCGTTGGCGACTGGGAACGAGATTGGGGATCGGAGGGATCCGACTCTCTGGGAAGCCGATCAGGCTTATCCACAGCGCGGTCCTTATTACGCTTCATTTTCGGTAGCCACCTTAGAAGACCCCGAGATGTCTCTGTGCGACTGAGGTGTTCTTTTGGTACCGCATCTTGAGGTGGGGAGACTGGCTCGATAACCGATAATTGTGGTATATCACGGGATGAGCCCGACGGCAGTACCACGCCCTCGGGAGCATGGGTGGAGGATCCGGGGGATGGTGGCTCCGGAAGAGTCAGTACAGGAAGAGGAAAAAATGGGGTGACGACCAACCTCGTCATAGTTGAATAAGGGAGCCGGTGTGCTGGATGGTAACGGGACCTATGCGGGATTGTAAGAACTCGCTTTGAAAGGACAACGAATGCGTACGTCGAGGAGATCACTTGCGTTGTCTTCCTTGTTCGACTCGGAGTCTACTGTAGCGGATTTACTGGGTTCTTCCTGGAGAGTGAAGTGAGTGCGACGCATTCGATGAGAGTGGCCGATCCTACTAGGGCGGCGTCAGGTAGCTTGTGATCACTTCCTCCTGAAACCGAAGGTTGTTCGTCATGTCCTTGGTCGCGAGTAGATGGCTAACAACCAATAAGATGTTTGACCACATTTCAGCGATACATGAAACTTACCGTGATGTGGGCGAGCCTTTGAATGACAATATGCCCTTCCCCCCACCAATGGCGAGAAACTGGTCGTCCGGTGAGATTGCGATTGAAAGTATGTTTTGAGTGTGTTCGATGAGACTAAGCTGGGTGCGCGTCGTCGTGTCCCAAAGCGTGACAGTGTAGTTTGTAGAGTATGCGATGAATGCCTTGCGCTTTGGTAGGGTAATGCATGAATAAGGATTGGTGTCGGGAACTGGCCATTCCGAGACCACCGACTCTGTGGATGATGCTTCAAACTGATTGATTTCATCGTAGAATAGGGCAAAGATGTGGTTGTTGGACCAGAGCAGGCCAGTGTTGAAGTACGGTCTGACTCCTGTATTGATAGTTACGAGCAAACGGCCGTCGTTGTCCCAGACTCGAACGAATTCTCCGGTGCCTGTCGCGAGTCGATCGCCCTGCGCCGAGTATGTCGTTGCGATCACATAGGATTCATGTTCGAGTGTTTGGACTTGTTTGCGGGCTGCCATGCCGAAGATGATGGCTTTCCAGTTATCCAACCCAACGACAAGCCGAGTCGAGTTTGGCGAGAAATCGACTGCATTGACGGTGTCGCTCTCCTTGTGTGACCAGGCTTGCTCGCGTGTCTCTGCGTCCCATACATACACAGTGCCCGCTTTCCCCCCCGCAGCGATCCATCTGCCATCCTTGGACGCTGCGAGACTATAAACTTTCCTCGCTTCCATCGTAGCCATTTGTTTTCCATCTTCCACTTGCCACATTCGAACCCCCCCTTCACCGCCGCTCAAGAGATACTTGCCATTCGCTGAGAACGTCACCGCCCATGTGTTGCGACCGACGTTGATTTCAACTGGTGAACTAGTGCTTTCTTGTCCAACGATCAGGATCAATGCATGCTCCATCTTGTCAGCACGCACCGGTCATTGTCGACTTGGTCTTCTAGTGACACAAATTGGCAGGGCACCTTGAATGATGGGAGTCAACGGAAGAGGTGCGGGTTATTCACGTTACTCAAAACCTTACTAGGCCCGTGTACGTAACACTTCATCACTGTTCTATGACACGCACAGTCTTGTGCAAAATGAGCCCCACGATCTTGACAATTACCCCCTTGTTCATCTTTTCCGTGTCCACTTAGACGAGATCTCCTCCACTTAGACACCAATCTCCAGTGGTCCGTAGATTTAACTGACAGCGACTTGCTCGCGTTGGTATCTGCATGGCCACATCTACACTCCCTGTTCATCAACGACCGGTGGGGCTGGAGAACGACTGGCGGGATCACACTCCGAGGACTATTACAACTCTTGCAGAAGCGTCGGTCGCTTCTTCAGCTCTGCATCGCTATCCGCACAGACAGCTTTGTCAACTCTTCGCATGAATTTGACACGAAATCTCTCCCGCCAAGTCTAGTTGAACTCAGGCTTGATCTGGCTGACTCGCCTATTCGGTCGGCAGACGTGCCAGCACTGACGGAGGTCTTTCTGCAACTCGGAATGTCCGCATGTTCGTTTTCTGCTTGGCGTGGGGTTAATATGGAAGACATCGAGGGTGCCGCAACACACAAACGTGCATGGAATCGGGTGTTTGATCGGGTGACGGGGAAATGTTCAGGGCGAACTTTGGTGGAGGATGATGAAGGTCCGTCCGAGGATGGTGAAAGTTCGGAGGAGGAAAATGACAGTTCGGTGGGGAATGATGAAGGTCCGACGGTGGATGACGAGAGTGGCTGATATTACCTTAGGTTCTAGGCGGCTCCCTAGTGCCAACTTCGTCGTACGATCGACTGAGGCTATTGTCACACAATAGCCTCGTACGAGATACTAATAACGCTCTGCTACCATCTTCTTTCGTTGCACCAACACCAGTACTACATTATGTACAAGAGATTCTTGATGTTTTAGATCACAGTGATCCACAACAACGTGTTGGACCACCCAGAGGTGTCGTTGCCTTACGGATCTAGGAGGCTTGCTTGGCGCCTGCACACGTCGCACACTAATATTCTTGGACGAGCTAGCGTTGAATGTCCTTTGGTCGACATCGGAAGTTGAGCTGGAATCATCTGCTAGTAGTGGAGACATCAGTGCTGGTACATTGTGTTATACCTCGGGATCAGGTCGCTAATTTGCTGAGAGATTGTCAATTGGATCACAGGGTACTAAAGTTACAGAGAAAATCGAGAGAGTGAATAGTGAGTTGTAAACTGGTAAGTCATCGGAGAAGAGTCCCGTGTTTGCAATGATACTCTACAACTCGAGCCGCTGGTCTCTCAAAGTCTGCTTCAGTCAGCGGTTGACCTTGAAGAATTCTACCCATATGCGTCTCCGCGAAGCCCATACCCCTCCTTCGAATGGCGAGCAACATCATCACGAAAGGCAGTGGCGTGTTATCAAACGTCATTTCGATTTCAGCACCGAGTGAACCGGGCATCTTGAACCAGTTGCGCCGAACCAATGCGCCCGCATCTCCCGGTGAATCCGTTGTAGGTACCCCGAGGAAATGCGATAGCTGGACGTAGGATGTATAGTTCCTGAGGTACAACTGTCCAGCGAACACGTTCAGTTGGTCGATCAGAGTCCAAGGTGGATTCCAGTCAGAGGGCACAGGCGGGACAGAATACAGCTTGAGATCGTCGCATGGCCGCACATGCTTGATCGTGCTGGGTGTGTACAGATGCAAATGGACATGTTCACTGAGTCTAATCTCCGATAGCAGGTGATCGGCTTCGAATGGGCTGATAAGAACGAGGACGTCATTGCCATCCAGTTTCCCGGAGAGAACCCACTGGACAGGGCGTAAGAATTCGTCTACACTCCTCTGCGGCGATTCGTGTTCGACGATTGTCTCACCGAAATCCACTGTTGCTAAGATGTATGGGCTCCATACGTGGAGTTCACTGGGAGCTGCAGAGCTATTGCCGAGGGTCGTGAAGATTGAACGAAACGCCGCACTACTGAATGTAATGACACCGGTCCTCACGAAGTTCACGACGTCGGGATGAATGGAATGTGTTGCTGGTAATGCCATGCACGGCCTGTGCTCTACCTCTCGCTCGCGCTCAAGTTCGCGAGCTATCTCCCTTTCTTGTTCTTCATCCATGCATGCATCCGGAAGCGACATGACCCCGAGGCGTTCACAGTGTTGACGAATCTCCGGATCCAACACCATCAGAGGAGTGGTATCTGGAGAGTGTCGTGGTGCATAGAGGTCAGCAAGTGACTTGAATTCACGCTGAAGCCATGAAGTCGCCATTTCTTCTGTCGTTATTTCGTCGCTACAGAAACGGGACCAAGCATCGAGTCGGGATTTATGGTCCATTCCTTGCTGTGTCCAGTAAGGGGCCCAGCGGATGATGTTGTTCCAGGTTTCATGTATCGCCCATTGCAGGATATCTGCCGTCGTGATGTCCTGATCGTCTTTTGCGGTCACAGAGCGAATGCTCTGGTCCACTTCAGGAGGTGCAAAGAACATGACGCTGTGACCATGACCAAGTTTACGCATCCGCATGCAACCTATTAAGTATAATGAAATTCGTTGACCGGTATGTGCTGCTATTGGCATAGACATACCTTGCACCAAACGATCTTTCGTTACCCTTGGGCCGAGAGTAACCGCAGCTCGGGATCCGCTCGGGAACTTGATGTCAGTACCCCTTGTGTGAGCATCGTCCAGATAGGCAATGCATCGGTGCAGCTGTTGGATGAGCGGTGAGGATGACAGGGCCTGCACGGTCCCATTTCTTGCGAGTATCATCAACTCGTCGTTTTCATCGAAGTAGATTGCCCCAGCAATATCAGGGCGGCTCGAGTGGAGCCATGTCTCGGCCAGCTTGCGATTCGATGCATCGAGTATTTGGGCCCCAACGTCCAGCAGCACAGATACCTCGGGTTTCTGGGAGACTAACATCTTGAGAAATTCAAACGTGGTCCACCGTTCGCCATTCTCGTGCGTCGTGAGTGTATACGAATTGTTCTCAGGGCGCAGCAGATAAGCAAGAACCTTGGCGTTCGTTCCCGTCTGATGGAGATGAGCGGGGTCACGTTGAACAATGGATGTGGGCAACAGATATTGAGCGTCGTTGGTGCCCGAAAACCCTGGAAATCAGTTCAGCCAGCAAACTCGATATGGACAATAGAAGATGTTACCCACCTGATATTAGACGGTCCCTCTTCTCTACTATATCCCAGCTTGAGCCCAATATTTTCCAAGGAAATTCTTTTGCATGCGTTGGGAACACGACTCTCGAAAGATAGTAATCTATCGCTGCTTGATTTCGAGCGAACAGTGGGAAAATGACCTTGTTCCATTGTCCCGATGATCTGATATTGACACCACTAAGCTTCCGAAGAAAGTCTGGGACCGACTGAGAAGCACAGAAATCGAGCCAACGTTCATAGTCGGAGGATGGGTCATCCTGTTCAAGCAGAACTTCGAATGACTTTCTCAGGTGATCTTCACTGAGGCCGGCATAGTAGTAAGATAGACATGTAAGCAAGATGGTAATGTCCGGGTGCCCGAACTCTGACGTTGGTGCCGGGACATCCTTAGCCCGATAGGGGACGGCGAGCGACGTGCGGGTAAGGTGAAGACCATAGTCTACCCGCCACCTCCGTTCCGTGATGGAAAACAGAAGGATGTCGTTGGCTAAAAGACCACGAAGGAGCAGTAGTGCGCTCCAGGACGAGTTTTGTTGAGCGTACTCTTCGACCATCTTGGCTGTCTCTGCGGGAATATCATTTCGGGTTATGAAATCGCGAATCGCGCTTCTAAGGACTGGACGAAGGTGTGAAAAGTCGATATTGGGAAGGCGTCCGTCGAGCACGTCCTTGGCTACCAATGAAATTAAACGTGTGCCACCGTCGGCATGCAGAATACGTATGTGAGGGAATGATTCGCATGGATTGTAGTCACACTCTATCGAGTGCGGGACGAGGGTCGAAGGGAAAGACAAGTGTCGATTCACTAACCCAAGGATTTGCTGAATAATGGTCCATCTGTCGGGGAATCCTTCCACGGGTTGTTGGAGGCCACATGGGTAGATCAATCGAAAGCGGGAATGAAGTATCTCGTCACTCTCGTCGAGAACATCTCTGGTATGAGAATGAAGAAACTTCTGAAGTACTAGCCACTCTTCCCTGTCGGCCTTCACTGGTAGGCACTCCTCGGTCGCATTGACACTCGAGTTGGAGACGCTGATATTGTCGCTGTCGCGTATGTTTCCACTCCCTCCAGGAAAGTTTTCAAGCGACCCGTGAAGCCAACTCTTTACCTGTTGAAACACATGGGCGATATGGGTGTTTTCTGCCAGCTATTTCACCGATTATTAGCCAGTTCAAGATCGGTATCAGTATTATCGCCGTGCTCACCGGTCTTCGCCACCAGCCTGCTAGCACACGCTCGGAAAGCGACTTCTGTTCCATTTGAGACGGGTTATCCATAATGTTGTCTTCAAGCAACTGCTTCTCGACGCTGGTAAGCTTGAGCGACAAAACATCCTCCGGCTGCATGACAATAACACCGCGTCCATCCACACAATCCGACACAATCCGACACAGCCGACCAACACTGGGATTCAGCCTGTCGCCACGAGAGAAGGACAGGGGATATATCGGCCTATTGACCAGCCCACCGAGGCGATCAGTTAGGTGGTGAAGCGTCTGAACCTTCAATGCTTTCGGGACGATGACGCGGACGAGCTGATGGCCATCGGCGAGATCTGTGACACAGATAGGGATGATCACGGATGATTTTCCTTCGCCCATGTTGACTTGCATAACAACGTTTTGCCTTGATTGAGGAAATATCATCTCACTGGCGACAACTGCCTGTACGCGACGGATGAAGAAGTTTCCTTGCAGCTAAGGTGGACAAAGAAGAAAATTGAAGCCTTAGCAAACATGTGGATCACATCAAAATACAGAAGATGTACCTGCATCAACAGCCAGTCTGGGTGCTCTGCAGCAGCCTATCCATCACATCCTTCGTTATCTAACTCTTTCAGAAATTCTTCTTGGGTATTGTCCAAGGCAAGCCGAAGTAGTCGTCTCGCCCGCTGCAGCTCCAACGCAAGTAGCGCTAGTGATACCAAACATTCCTTCCAGCTCTCTGAAGGATTGATCTGAGAGCTGGTCGCGAGACAATGGAGGATAGTATACAGCGTAACACGTGGCCAATGTCCATACTCGTTGAGAGCCTGTTCAATATCCATTCTTGGTATTGGAATTGCTAGTTCTGACCAGGTGCAGAGGCAACAGCGAAGGGATAAACCAGTGAGGAAGAATACTCACTTGGTGCTTGATACTCTTGTAAGTAGATTGAGGAGCTATCACTCGATTGTAGGAGTTGAGAGCTTAGCATTTTGGGTCATAAGGACCCAGCTTATATACATCCAAAGTATTGTTTGTACGAGTGGATGAAACTATCAGTAAAGGGCG
>JBBPRA010000720.1:0-14807 GCA_038092775.1 Boletus rubescentipes
ACGGGAGGTTCATCCACCAGAGGTGCTCTCTCTGCGTCCCCTGCGCCTGTATCTGCATCGGCGCCCGTCCCACCTCCGCCAACGTTACCAGCGCCTGACGCACCCCTTGCGGCGCCCATGCATATCACCACGAACCCCGCGTCGTTCCGCAGCCTCTTGAGTTCTCATCGCGCCGTCGTGGCCTTTTTCACGAGTGCCACTTGTGGGCCCTGTCGAATGATCGAGCCTGTGTTCGAAGAGCTCGCCAAGAGTAAGTGCAGGGCGAACGGTGGGGTAGGGTTTGCCAAGATCGATTTGAGTGTTGGGTTGGGCGGCGCGTTGGCGAGCGAGTATCAGGTTCGGGTGACTCCCACGTTTCTCTTTTTCTTGGACGGAAGAAAGGTGAGGTGATGAATTAGACAGGTCGATGGGTCACTGATCGTGGTTGGATGACAGACGCACGAGCTCAAGGGGGTCAATGCACCAGAACTAAGAACGCAAGTGGATTTATTGATTTATGAAGCGTTTCCTCGTCCGTCGTCATCCGTTGCAGAGTTTTCGTATTGCTGAGGATGTTCTGATAGCACATGCACACACGTCGCTCTCATTGCCGGCCGTCGAGGTGATTTCGCTCGACCCGATCCTCTTCACGCAGGTACCCAACTTGGATACCATGTTTGCCAAACTAACGGGATTCGTTGACGGCGTAACCTCGTGGACTGGGGCAGTCTCACAAGCACAAGTGAAACAGACGCTGTCCAAGACAGTACTGCCGTTCCTCAAAGCATCCACGGCCACACCACCCGCCCAACAGTCGAGGTCCACGACTTTCGATCACTGGCCCGCACTAACGTCAAGCCTGGCAGCGAACCTCAAACTAAGCGAGCTCTTCCCGTTGGTGGACGTTTGGCGCATTGCCCTCTTGAACGCCTCGTTTGCAGCATGGAATGCGACCAAAAAGGTGCAAGAGGGCCCGTTGCAACTCTTTGTGGACAAGGCGCTGCAAGCGGAGGACGCACCGCGCAACTATTTGCTGACGGTGCTTCGCATGCTCTCCAACACGTTCTCGAACCAGGTTTTGGTACGGGAGATGATTCTATTTGCGCGGGGAGGGGCGACCAAGGTGCTCGTCGATGCGGTATTGCACGACGATGCGAGTGTGCGGACTGCAGCAGCCAATCTAGCGTTTAACATCGCGGCGTACCTGCAGAAATTGAGGATCGACAAGGTCAAGGCACGGGATGACGGTAAAGGCGCGGAGGAGGACGAAGAGTGGGAACTTGAGATCGTGGTGGCCGTTCTCGGTGCTATCGAACGGGAGACGAGCAGCGAAGAAACAGGTGAGCACGTGTTCGTCGGTCGTTGTCGAGTCGTGTATGGGCTGATGCGGGATTCATGCAGTGCACCGATTGGTGGCGTGTCTTGGGTTGCTGTTGCGGTTGTCTCCGTATACGGCACAGGTGACGTCGTTGTTGGAGACGCTGAGCGCGCGAGAGGTATTGAAGGGGAAGCTGGAAAAGGGGGGATGTGGGGAGGGTGGAGTTGCGAAGAAGGAGGTACGCAGGCTGATTTTGGAGGTGGCGGACAAGCTCTGCCCTACCTAGTGTTGACAAATGTGTTGTTATATCTCCACCATACTCAGCTTCACGCGCCGCGGCCGACGTTTCTATCGACGGCGTGCCCCGTACTGCGCAATCAAACCCTCTTTGAGCACTACGACGACACAGGTAGGCATCCGAGGCGCTGGCCTACATTCAACATTGTCATTCAGGTTAGCAGGGAGCTTTCCCGCACAAATTTCAAGTCAAGCACGCTGATCTAGTCTATATCCATGTCCACCTTGAACTGATCCAATAGCGCATCATCCAGTAACAGAAGGACAGGTCAATGGCGAGTGTGATATCTTCAACAAAAACATCATGAACGTAATGAGCCCATACGAGCGCAGCGCCCAACCCCGTTTTTGGCTCTTCTGAAGCTCCCGGATGCCTCCGCGGTACATGCTTCGCCGGGTACTTCCTCGAGCGTCTGGTCTATCTTGATAGCCTCACCAAAAACGTCTCCCCAAACCCGCTCTTAGACGCGTTTCCTAACTACTGCACCCTTCGCCATGGCAAAGACATGTCATATGTGCCATGGTCACGATGAGGATTACCAGGAGGCAAACCTCAAGCGCTGTGCCGGTTGTCGAAAAGTTTACTATTGTTCGACTGATTGCCAAAAGTATGACTGGGTTTATCACATCTTTGACTGCAAACCGCGCCGTCCGATCAATACCGCCGACTATCTGGCACTCGCAGTCCGTCAGAACCTACTTCCCGAGCACCCTCAGACCTGTGAGGATTACGGGTTCAATCGTGCTTTTCAGCCTGAAGATAAATCAAAACTATTGGGCTTGTACATCGGTATGTCTATCTTGTTCATGTGATCCGTAGGCTCATGGTGCATTTGGCAGGTCTCATGAAAGTTATGAAGATCCCCCCCAAGACTATCCATAATTGGCGCGTTGGTGGGGTGTTGGTGGATGAAATCAAGACCGCATTCTACAACATCCCAGAGAACTGCAGAGGTGGTTACTTTCCCTGGTTCTTGCAGAACGAACACATCGTTGCATTGGCAGGCCAGCCCCTGCCCGAGGAAACGTTGCACGATCAGGGCGATGCCGCGGTGGTGCGCGCTTGGAAATTCACTGGAGGCAGTGGAAACGCTTCTGCGGCAGATATCAGAGCTGCCATGGCACGCAAACCCGAGGAGGAACAAAAATGCCATTGGCTATATGTGCTCCTCTTATCCAGGTGGCACCCTTCCCCCGACCTCGAGCTCTGGATCGATTTCGGATTCGCATCGTGCACATCGCAAGAAGAGGAAATGGAGTTGGGTGCTCGGTACCAGCAATTGATCACCATGTGTACCTTCAGGGAGTTTTGCGAGGCGTATCGTGCGCATCGCTTACTCGATCTGTTCCGTTTCAAGGGGCTGCAGGTGAACGACCACAGTCAACTTCGGGACCTCCTCCAAGCAGAAGGACTGGGGACGAAATCGGTGTGGTTTCTCAAGCAGGCCATCGTACGGGAAGACTCTACCAAGGAGGAAGCTAGTATGGTCCCTGCGGTCGTGGTGGATTATGGGTTCATGAATTGTAGGAACGAGTCTGAGAAGCGGCAGCTGAAGCGGGTGTACAAGGCGTTCTTTGACAGCCCCAAAGGGGACCCGTTGGCACTTCACGAGGCTGCGATCAAGGGGAATATACACGGCTATCTGTCGACTGTCGTGCAGGGTCTCAAGGACCCGAAATTCCAGCGACTGATGAAAAATCCGTACCCTCTTCCGGACTTGTGATCCCAGTGCGATGACGTACCGAGTCGTCCGCAGACGGGTCGCATCCAACTCGCAAGTCCATGTAGTTTAATGACGAGATACCTGGAGAATCTGGAACGCAATGTACTTGTATGCGGAATCTTTGTGTAAATAGGACAATAATGATTGTACTTGCAAGGTAGATGGGTCCATGGGGACGGCATTACAGTCGAGACTCGGCAGAGACATTGTAGTCAGATTCAACGCGATCAAGTGCTAGTTGGCTCAGGATGTATCTTACATGTTCATGAGAGAATTTCGGAGATGTCAGCGCATGGGCTTAGAAGAGAGATGTTATTCAATGACGGCCATTCACTGCGGCCCAGACCGTGACGAGAATACGGTCCGTAACCCGTAGAGTCTGCGATTTGAATCGGAGTATGTCGGTCGCTGAACACGGCTTCCAAGCTGCTTCTGTAGGATCTGTACAGTACTTACTGTCAAAATTTATTCCCGTTGTTGTACGAGACAAGTCCCTCTGGACCCGAAGAAAATGAATGGGCCAAGCAAGGTAGTTTGGTTGTGCATGGTACAACATTTGACCAAGATTTTCCACCGCGGCTGTGCTAATATCACATGGGTCCGGAGTTGTGTCCTTGAAAAAGTGTGATTAGAACTGATACCAGGCTGGTATGTTTAGACATCTCTCTCGGTCGTCGCGTACCCCAGTAAGACCCTGGCAATTCCTTGGACCTCGCTGACGTACAGTAGTTTGTATACCAGATGGCCAAGAACCGCACCATTCAGTCCTCTGCCCCGCGCAGGTCTCACCCACTCCCAGAGGGCTACGTCGAGGATCTCTCTGCCGGCCCCATGCTCCGCTTCCAAGCCTCGCTACCCCATCTCCCCGTACCACCGCTCGCCTCGACTGTCTCCAAATACCTCGAGTCCGTCAAGCCTCACCTCTCCGACGCCGAGTATACCACTACCCAAGCCAGCGCGCAGGCCTTTCTTGCCTCCCCACTCGCAGCGGAGCTCCAACGCCGCCTCGAAGCCCGTGCGGCCGACCCCGCCCTCAAGAACTGGCTCGCAGACTGGTGGAACGAGGTCGCGTACATGGCCTACCGTGATCCGGTCGTCGTGTTCGTGAGCTACTTTTACGTCCACCTCGACGATCCACACAGGCGGGACCCTGCGAAACGGGCGGCGAGTCTCCTCAAGGCGATGCTCCCGTTTAGAGCGTTGACAGAATCGTACGCGGTTGTTTGATGTATGTTTTGTGTGTGTGTGTGATTGGATGTGGGGACAGGAAACGGCTCGAGCCTGAAAAGATCCGTGGGATGCCATTGTGCATGGAGTCGTACAAGTGGCTGTCAGTGTGGTTGGCGTTGTCTGGGTGGACGGGACGCTGACAACGGGTGCTAGGTTCCATGCGTGCCGGTACCCCGTCAAGCCTGCCGACACGGCGGCCAAGTTTGATCCACAGACGCACGATCACGTCGTGTTTGTGCGCAAGAACAGGTTCTTTGAGGTGCCACTCGCGACCCCAGAGGGCAAGGAGCTAAGCGCTGCCGAACTCGAAGTGTGCGTTGGTCTTGTTTTGTCGGGCATATCCTGGGCTGATGTCGAGATAGTCAGATCGAGCGCGTGATTGGTTTGGCCGGAAACGACAAGGGGGTCCCCGTGGGGGCATTGACAGGTGAAAATCGTGACGTTTGGACGGACGTGAGTCGGCACGGACTGTTTCAGCAGCGCCACACTCAATGAGTTTAATTTAGGCACGGGCGGCGCTGTTGGCAGCCTCGCCCATGAACAGACAGTCGTTGGAGCGGATCGAGTCTGCTGCGATCATAGTGTGTTTGGACGATACCAAGCCCGTCACGCGCGAGGACATTTCGCGGGCGTGTTGGGTCGGAGATGGACGAAACCGGTTTTACGACAAGCATCAACGTATGATTTCATTTCAATAAACGTGCCGCCTAGCTAATTATGGGTTGCAGTGCTCGTGTTTGACAATGGACGGTCCGGGTTTCTCGGTGAACACTCGTGTATGGACGGCACGCCCACGTTGCGTCTGAACGAGTTTATGCTGGCATCCCTGGCTGCGAACAAGGTTGATCTTGGGCCGGTGCGGGCAGAAACGACTGGGGCCGACCTTGAGGGGCCGAAAGAACTCAAGTTTGAGCTGGACGCGCGATGCCAGGAGTATGTCGATGCGGCGTGCGAGCACTTTGACGCGTTGGTGGGACAACACGAGATGCACGTAAGCTGTACCTTTGAACGTGTGCGTGTGGGAAGCTGACGGATGACAGGTGCTGCACTATGAAGGATACGGCAAGGAGGTGATGAAGCGGTTCAAGGTGTCCCCTGACGCGTGGGTGCAGCTTGTGAAGCAGCTCGCGTTCCACAAGATGTTTGGACGGCCTGGTGTGACGTACGAGAGCTGTCAGACGCGAAAGTACCAGCAGGGACGGACGGAGGTGATCCGGAGTGCGAGCAATGAGAGCAAGGCGTGGGCGGAGGCGATGCTGGATCCAGACGCGACGGTGAGTGCGGAGGTGAGAGGTGGGACGATGCTGAACGCAAAGGCAGGATGAGGCGCGAGCGGCGCTGTTCCGGCGGGCGGTCGCACGGCACTTGCAGTATGCGGCATGGGCAAGTGATGGACAGGGCGTTGATCGGCACCTGTTTGGACTGAAGCGGATGCTGCGGGACGGGGAGCCGACGCCGGGGATCTACGCGGATGTGGCGTATTCGAGGAGCAACCACTGGGAGCTGTCTACGTCGCAGCTGTCGTCCAAATATCTCGATGGGTGGGGATACGGGGAAGGTGAGCGGGTGCGGGGGTGTGTTTGATCGAGGCTGACTTTATGGCAGTCGTTCCGGACGGGTATGGGCTGTCGTACTCGATCGACGAGGACTATGTGCGGTGGACGATCACGTCTGTGAGGGGGGACGGTGCACAGCTGCAACATTATCTGGCGGAGGCGGCGACGGAGACGCGGCGTATGCTGGAGCGGGCAGGATGACCGATAAGTTCGGATATGAGAGTGATTACATAATTTGATAGAGGGAAGATATGTCCGTTGTTGTCGGAGTTGGTTCTCAAAGATGCACGCCAACAAACGACCGAGACAAGACGACAGAAAGACAAAGAAACAGCCCCTCTCTTGTGCAGAGTGTCGCAGGCAAGTCAGCCCGCATACATCCACCCCCTGCTCACACAACAAATCAGGCTCAAGCTCAAGGTCCTCCTTGCTCTCTCTCTTCCCCGTCTCATATTCACCCCTTGCAGTGCGATCGCGTATTCCCCTGCCAGTCCTGCTCAAAGCGCGGGTGTGCAGAAATATGTCCAGATGGTCCGTGCACCCTCCTCACCCCTCCTCACCACTCATTTCCCCCACAGGCGCACTTACCTCGGGAAAGGGCAGCAGGTCAGCCCACCCACACCCCTCCCGTACCCCGCTTATCCCCCGCCAGGTTCATCCTCGCAAACACCGAGCAGTTGCACGCAAAAATCATCCAGATGAGCGATCGCATACGCCAGCTCGAGGACGCCCTCGGTGCTCTCCAGATCAAATGCGCTACTGACCCACACCCCCTTCTCAGCCAGGATCTCCTCCGCATCAAAAACTCGCTCGAACTGTACACCCCATCCCATCCCAACCTCCGCGAGGATCCCGTCCCCTCCTCATCACACCTCCCTCCGTCTGATGCTCCGTCCCGTCCCTCAGAGGTATCTCTTGCCTTCGTATCGAGTATCCCTCCTCACGTGTCCCCACTTTAGGACAGAAGCACATCCGCCGAGATCGCTCCCACAGACACCGCAAGACTCTCCCCAGAGATCGAAAAACTCAGCCAGACCTTTCCCTATCCCTGGCTCCCCAACAATCCCATGCGTGAGCGCATATACACCATGCTCCCCTCTCGCCAAGAGGCCGAATACCTCTGCACACAAGCCCGCCTCAACGCCCTCTGGCAGTAAGCATCTCATTCTCGGTTCCCCCCCTCTCCCTCACCACTCCCACCAGGTACAACCTTGACCCAAGCGAGACTTGGCTCCCAAATCTGGTTCATCATGTTTACACAACTCCCGTACAAGACCTCTGCTTCCGACGATTATCCCTCCTTTTTATTATGATGTCCATAGGTCTCCTCGTCGATCTCAACCAGCAGAACGAATCCCCCCGTGCTGATGTATACCACCGTCTCGCCAGAGCTTCCCTCTGCGAAATGAACCTCATGGATGAACCCAACCTCGACCTCATCCAAACACTCGTACGTTATCCATCCCCATTTCATGCCATCATCTTCACAGGCTTTCAGTTCTACATGATTTGGTATCTCCTCATTTTCTCAGACAAGAGTCAGGCCGTGGCTTATGCTTGGAGCATCATGGGACTCGCCGTCAAATTGGCGCAAAGCGTGAGCTCTCTCGCCAATTCCATTCTTGGCCTCGCTAACCCTGTCTCTCCCAAGTTGGGTCTTCGTGCGTGACCCTATCATCGCGACATCCCAGTCCGCTCACCGCCGTCTTCTCCAGATCGTGATGGAAACCGATGGAAGGTTATTCCGGAAGAATCGCAACGCCGCAGAATGCTCTTTTGGGAGCTCCTCAATTTGGATGCCCGTCTTGTATGTCCCACATCCTTTTTTGCTGCTCCCCTTGACCTTTGCCCAAGGCACTTTCCCTCGGACGTCCCCCTTCGATATGTCTCGACCACGTCGATTGTCGCCGTCCATCGTACGCAGTTCCTGAGATGTACATCGTACCGGGTGCCCAATCATGTGAGCATCGCCTCATGGCCCCGTGCAGCCTATTCACGCAATCTACAGACCACGAATGGAAGCATGGATTTTTCCTGAATTGTCTCACCCCAGTGCTAACCACAGCGATATCGGCCCAACCACAACCGTACCAGAAGATCCTGGACGTCGACAAAATTATCCGCGACTTTACCGTTCCGCCCACGCTCGATATTTTCAACATTGATGGCATCCGTGACAATCGGCAGCTCACCATGCAACAAGTCTTGGTCTCCAGCGGGCGCGAAATAGGTGTGTTTGCATCGTCCCATGTTGCGCGTAGGGGCCGCAGACGCGACGACCGCCAGTTCTTCTCCAGTTGCACAGAAACTTTTTTACCGAGGCTCTGAGCGACTACGACGCGTTTTCCTATCAACACAAGTTCGCACCGTCTGCCGTGGTGACGTATCTTAGCGCAACCCGCCTTATCGCCACCCTGAAAGCGCTTGAGGAACGGGAACCGCAATTAAGCAAGCGATTCATGTGCTTCTGGTTCAATGCATTTTCAGGCGCAGTACGTATGTATTACCGCTTGGCAGCCATGCTTAATCCCCGGCGTTAGGTTGCCCTGTCCCTGATCGTGTCCAGGACCCCGTCTCTCAGCCTCGCGCCGTTTGCTCTCCAAGAACTTGACACTGTGCACCGGCTGTTTGCCAAGGTTGCCGAGGAATGCCCCAAAGTAGCTCAGGCACTCGTAGGTTCCTTTCCCTGGTTGCTCGCCTCGTGCTCATCGGCTCGGCCAGCCCCTGCTGACGAAGATGGCGGAAAGATCCCGCAAGTCATATGTACAGTGGAAAACCTCCGCCGAGGGTGCTGGTGCGATGGACGTTGATCAGGTGGACAAGCCAAAGGTTGCTTCGTCTGGTGTGAACTACGGAAATGGTCCGTTCGCTACCGTGCATCCCGACCTCACACGGTGTCTCCAAGACATTGATACGCGTCCTCTTCCTTCCCTCCACGCCCTGTCGACGTTCGTGCCGCAGAGCAGGCTTTTCTCTGAACCGGAAACTCGCCATGACCCTGTCAGTGCCCACGATCTATCGTCGGACATGTTGGCTCTGGCCCTTGGACGAAATGGAGATTTAATCTCCGTGAGGCATCCTCTCTCGGACTCGGCCACCGCTGGAGTTGGACCCCAGCGAGTGGGAAACCACACGTTCAATTTTGATTTTGGTGCACTGGCGTCGAACGTGGAGAACCAAAGTAACACATACATGTCGTGGTTTTAGTCCGCTAGATCTTGGCTTGTCTATTTTTTTTCTTGATATCTTGACACTGGTACTAGGAGACAATTGGAGATGCTTACATAAGACAAGTTGTTGACGCGGCTCGATGTATTGGGTGGCGGGTTCACTACAGCTTGAACGGTGACCACGACGGCCAGCACGAGTACAACGGCCCAACGCCTTTCGAGAACCTACCATGTCTCGAATACGGGAAGTATGGTCGCCAAACCTCGAAGCAGAGATGCGGAATATTCGTGAAATGATCGACCAATATCCATATGTCGCGATGGTATGTGGCATCTCTCCACACCACGTCACATCCAGGACACGTACGACAGGATACCGAGTTCCCCGGTGTTGTCGCAAGACCCATCGGGACCTTCAAAACGTCGTCAGACTATCACTACCAAACTATGCGGTGCAACGTCGATCTCCTGAAGCTCATCCAGATCGGCATCACCCTCGCGGACGAAGAAGGTAATTTCCCGCAAGACGTCACGACGTGGCAGTTCAATTTCAAGTTTAGCATTGGGTGCGTACGCTGCTGGTCGGGCGCGTTCAGGTTATGAGATGACTTCTTTTTTTTTTCTTAGCGAGGACATGTACGCGCCGGAATCGATCGAGCTGTTGCAAAAGTCGGGCATCGATTTTCAGAGACACGAAGAGATGGGTATATCACCCAATGATTTCGCGGAGCTCTTTATTACGTCTGGTCTTGTCCTCGTTCCAGAGGCCAAGTGGATATCGTTTCACAGGTGAGGACCCGTCGCCACCGTCTTTCTGTTGCAATCCTTGTCCATTGCTATCGTCATCGTCGTTGATTTTCTTTTCGTCCGACAGTGGCTATGACTTTGGATACTTGGTCAAACTACTGACCGCGGTGTCGTTGCCGACATCGGAAGACATCTTTTTCGAGAGTCTTCGGACATGGTTTCCTCACTGCTATGATATCAAGTTCATGATGCGCGCCTGCAAGTCACTCAAAGGAGGATTGCAAGATGTCGCGGATGACCTTGGTGTACGTCCTTTTCTTCTTCCCGCGCCTTTCGAGCGCCAGACTGATCTCGGAGAAAGATCATGCGGATAGGCACGTCCCATCAAGCGGGGTCGGATTCGCTCCTGACCGCCTCTACCTTTTTCAAAATGCGCGAGTTGTACTTTGGCGACGAAGTGGACGATGTCGAGTACAATGGGAAGCTGTACGGACTCGGGCAGACGTTTTCGGTCCCGAACGGGTTCACGGACAATGTGCGGGGCGGGGCAACGATCGCGGAGCGTGATGACAGGAGTGTGGCGAGGGACGCGCAAAATGCGACGCCGGGGAGCGGTGCGAGTAATGGGCAGCAAACGCAGAACAACTTGATGGGGATCGGTGTGCCGATGACGCCGTCATTGGGGGGTGCGTTGGCGGCCTCGGGGACGACCTATGCACCCTTGGGGGGAAGCAATCCGTACATGCGCACGGCGATTGGTGTGGGAGGGCGATGAGGTGTGTTGAGGGCGAGGGTTATTTTATCTCTTTGGCACGGACGGTCGTGTGTTTTATGTAATTATCCGCCTTGTATTCGAGCAAACACTTTCTAGTCGTGTTGTGCTAGCGAGCGACGCGACGTACGTCTTCGGTACTACGACCCTCTCCAGGTCACCACCAAGCGCGGCCCCGCAAAGTCGGACCATCTCCCTCTCTTTTTCATCATCCAGACCACCACCACCTCACAAAGTCAGACAGACGCGCCCCAAACCACGGCGCCTTGCGCATGTTGGCCCAGCATCTGGCTGACCGTACAGAGGGATCCATCACTCGCACCATGGTTTTCAAAGGATACAAAGGGTGTCCTCTCCGAACGGGCAAACAGCGTCACGATGACCTCTTGCGTTGCACTCGCGCCCTTTGTCCACACAGAGGTTTGTCGAGAGCCTTTGAAGGTGGGTCGTTGCGCTCTGTCATTCCGTCATGGCGTATTCATTCTCTGACAGGTGCAGAGGCGGTTGTGTGCCAACTACCGTGAAGAAAGTCGCTTCTGCAGTGACGAGAATCGAATTGGCAATGCAAAAATGTTCCTGAACAGGACGATCACGATTCAACTGTCATGCACAATAAAGGCCGAGAGCCTGGAACGTTCCATGATCATCCGCTTCTCCCACATGCCGTAGCGATAAGGCGGGAAAGCGAGCGTGATGAACGAGGAAGAGGTCAATTCTACCTAAGCGAAGGAGTGGTTCTTCCGATAGTGCAAATAGCCTTGCAAAGGGTCGGTTTGATGTTCGCCAAACGGGGGCGGCGCGGTATCGTTGCCTTTTCGGTCCTAGTGTCCCTATCAGACGACGTACCAGCGTTTTACCACATCACCGTGCTGCATCAAGTTCGGTGAGCCGTCATGGACTCGAAAGGTATTTGTCTTGTTCTCTCGGCGAGCATAGCAGTGAAATGATGTATCTACCAGCTGAAGGGTTGCACTCACGCGCAAAATCTCTCGTCGCCAAGTTTGAGAAAGGGGGCGGAAGCAGTCACATCAACCAAGCGATCGAATTTGATCGTGAAGCGCTGAAGCTTCGGCTACCTGGCCACCCCAAGCGAAGTGTCTCATTGGCTTGCCTTGCAAAGCATCTCGGCAACAAGAGAGGCCATTGTCCTCAGCCGAGAAGCTCTGGACCTTTACCCGGAAGGGCACCCCGATCGGTAGATATATTTGATCCACCTTGCTGTTCATCTCTCCTCTCGGTGCAATCGACTCGGGGCAATCCCGGGCCTCGATGAGGCCATTGTCCTTCACCAAGAAGCCCTCTACCTTTGCCCATAAGGTCATCATGACCGGTCGATGTCGTTGAACAACCCTGCCCTTGGTCTCTCCACTCGGTACAAGCAGTTCGGGACAATACAGCACCTCGATGAGGCTATTGTGCTCGGCAGAGAGGCACTCGCTCCTCGCCCGCAAAGGTACCCTCTGCGTTCTAGTTCTATAAACAGCCTTTCAATCGTTCTCTCCAGTTGGTACAGGCGGCTCGGGGAAATGCAGGACCTCGGTGAGGCTATTATCCTCGACCTTTGCCTGCCAGGACATCCTATTACGAGCAGCTTGGGGGAATGCACGATCTCGATGAGGCAATTACCCTCGACCGAGAAGCACTTGACCTTTGCCTCCAAGGACATCCTGTTCGGCCAATGTCATTGAACAACCTTGCAAAACCTTAGGGCAACACAGGATCTCAACGAGGCCGTTACCCTTGTTCGAGCAGTCCTTGACCTTCGCCCGCATGGGCACCCCGATCGGCCGGTCTCTTTGAACAGCCTTGCAAATTCTCTCTATTCGGTACAAGCGGCTTGGGGCAGTGCACGACCTCGATGAAGCCATTGTCCTCGTCAAGGAGCACTCGACCTTTGCCCGCAAGGTCATCCTGATCGGTCGATGTCATTGAACAACCTTGCCCTTGATCTTTCCGCTCGCCGCGAGCAACTTGGGGAAATACAGGACCTCAATGGGGCCATTGTTCTCAGCCGAGAAGTACTTACCCTTCGCCCGCAAGGGCATCCTCTGCGACCTCGCTCTTTGAACAACCTTTCGGCCAATCTCTCCATTCGGTACAAGCGAGTTGAGGTGATGCAGGACCTCCGTGAGGCCATTAGCCTCAGCTGAGAAGCACTCACCTTTTTCCCGGAAGGGCACCTTGATCGCTCAAATTTATTAGGCAACTTTGCACAGCACCCTTATGCTCGGTTCGCACCGTTGAAGCAAATACAGGATAAGGAAGAACTGTTCAGTCTACGCTCAACTCGTACATGCACCCCAGGTTGTGTCTTCCAGAGATCTTTCTGCAGCTAGAGCACGGATCAGATGTCGCTCAATATTTCCAGTATCCCATGCTACTTCTCGCATACCAAACCTCCCTCCGACTACTTGCTCAACATATCGCCACTCTGCCATCATTGCCTGAACATCTTGTCATCCTCAAAACCCTCACCTCTTCGCTCGCAGTAGACGCATTCTTAGCGTGTCTTTGTAACTGCTCCCCTATCGATGCAGTTGAGCTTCTGGAACAGGACGGGGCGTCTTTTAGAACCAGCTCACTCGCCCCCATTCCCCGCTTGACGATGTTGTAGTAACTGGCTTAGTAGGAAAGACGTTGGCAGACGAGTTCATGCAACTGGCGTCGCTCATCCGCGATACTCTTCATTCACTTGGTACAAACCAGCACGAACGGGTGTGGCATCTCAACTTGAATTGCAGAGTCTCTACCAAAATTCGCGAGCTTCCTGGTCTCTCCCGTTTCCTTCTTCCCCCCTCCTTCTCGGATCTCCGACGCGCGGCTAGTGGAGGACCTGTCGTCGTCGTTAATGCAAAGGAAGAATCGTGCATTTCCAGGGTCGTTGAAGCACTCGGCAAGAACGAATGGGTCCATCTTGCCTGTCGCGGTCTTGCGAATCGAACACAGCCGTTCGAATCCGCATTCGCTCTGCACGACGGGTGCTTGACAATATCCAGCAGATCATTGGGTGCGATTTGAAGAATCCCAAATTTGCGTATCTCTCTGCGTGTCACACGACCGTCGGAGACGAAGAGAGTCCGGATGAAGTAATCCATCTCGCGTCGGCGATGCGGTTCCTTGGGATCCGTCCTGTGATTGGAACGATGTGAACAGTGGACGATAGTGTGACGAACAAGATCACGTCAACGTTTTATAAGCATATGGTCGACGAGTCTGGTCATTTGGATCATACCCGAGCAGCGTTCGCGCTGAACAAGACAATGAAATCTGTGGATACTATACTATTCGATCAACGGATTCTGTACATCCATCTCGGAGCTTAGTCCTATTTTCGCTCTCTTGCTTTACATTGCTCGTAGTACTCGCAGTTTGTACCCGACAGTATTGGATGCGCTATCCATCGTTTTCATCACCGTCCAAGGCACAGTTAAATACCATTAATACATCGGATCCTCACGCTTGTAGTCGGCCGCCCCGAAATCCAACGACAGAAGCCGAGTATCATACAAGAGCTCCAAGGGTACTGGTGCCCTGGCCTTGTCCAGAGGAATTTTGGGAGAACTCCACGAAGAGAATTAGTCTTTGTGGAAACAACGTTGAGTCTTGTGTTGTCCCCCATTGGCACCCCTAGTCATATACACCATCTTGTTCACAAGAAGTTTTCGTGGTTAGAGAATAAATTCACCGGGGGTTCCTTTGACGATCCTCGATCAATTATAGTGTGCCTCCGAGCTCAGTACTCGACACAAGCCAGGCGTCGTTTAGGTGGATTTCAGCGTCGACCCGGAATTATGCACTGTCTGCCTTGTCGTGTGCGTTGCGTTGACCGTCGACGAAGCCGGCACTTCCTGAGTCACATCAAAGTCAAAGAAGCCCCCCATTGATTCGGTGTTTCGCGAAACGGAACTTGGCGGTCCGAAACGAGGTGCCGTCGCCCTGTACGGTGTCTCTTTTTTGGTTGTGATTGTACTAGGCGGGTGACCGGATGATCCGCCGCGTTCGTTATGTGACTAG
>JBBPRA010000721.1:0-14791 GCA_038092775.1 Boletus rubescentipes
TTGGAGAATCCCATATTTCCAGGTGTACCAGGTGTAAGGTCCTAAGTAGCACATAAAGTCAACATGTTCTATACAATATGTATCACCATGTGCTTGTAATTTGCTAGCATGGTGCGAATCCAGCGAGAACGCGAGGTCCTGAGGCGCTTGGCAAGCCATAAGTGTTCCAGAAGTGAAGAATTATTGAATGTAGAAACTTGTTCTCTACTGTGCCTCAAATGAATAATGAAGTCTTGACGTGTATTCTATAGTACAAACAATATGAGGCTGTATGAGAGTGGTGGGAATGGGAGCCACTACCACAGTCAGAACAAGTGGCCCAAGTGACAAATCAGTCTCGACAAGAGACCATGAAAGGGACCAGAGATTCTACAGAAGGATGAAAATGACAAAACAGACAGGTGGTCTAGTGATTCCGAGTTCTAGTCCTGTGGCTATTGTTCCCACCTTAGCACTACATGAAAGTTCTCACGCCATTCCGGAGTCGGAAGGACCGCGAGTTCAAGACGAACCAAATCCACAGGAACAGCGCCAATGATTGAATATACAATGTTTGTACCTGAGCCACGAATCAAAGGAGGAAATCAGGCAGGTCGGACACATCAGATATCCCTAGAGGATTGTTTGAGACTAATCTAACATGACAAAATCCTCAATCCGAGGGAGGAAGGAGATATCCACTTGGAATGGATCACCATCGACACAATACCCTATGTAGGATAATGCTATACAGTTGACTCTCCCATAACCCATACCCCTTCAGGAAAGGGCCCAGGGTATGGGTTTTTAGAGAGTATGGGGTATAGAAAAAGTGGCAAGCAACAACTGTAACATTGGTAGACCAGAACCCCTCTCCGAACCATATCTCTGGCCATTCTAGAATTCACCAATATGATCCCTTCTATCACCACACTGCAAGCCGATATCCTCCAGGCCATTCACGTGGTTATCGAGCACGCCCTTAACACCGAAAGAAGCAATCAGAACCCCCTGACACCCCCAGGAAATCATGTGACTCGCCTTGAGAACATCATCGAGCGCCAGGAAACCCAAATCGAGCGGCTCTCCGCTATCACCAATGATATCAAAGATACAACTGATCAATCCAAGAATGCTATTGATAAGGCAGTGGAGCACGCATGGACCGCATTGGAAGAGATTACTACTCTCCCCACCACCACTGCCACACGGGGCTCCTACACAGATGCCCTGAAAAATGGCACTCCAGCCCAACATGCAGAAGTACTGGCGCAAAGCGAGGCCCAGTCTTGTCAAGTAATCATTAAAAACGACTCCAATAACCTCCATGACCTCACAGAGAAAGAACTGGTCACGAAAGTGAACCTGCCCATTGAAAATATGGACCTAATAGCTGACAATCTTCCCATTAACTTCACATTCCTCAGCGCGAGGAAACTTCGTGGCTCCAAAGTCAGCTATGAAATCAACACCCAGGAAAACGCAAAGTGGCTATGAAAGACAGAGAACCAACAACTCTTCCTGCGATACTACGATGGCAGCGCTACCATTGTACAGAAGACCTACAAAACAGTGGTGGAATTTGTACCTATCACCTTCGCAGAACAGGATGGCAGTGCTCTATGGGATGTGGAAACGATGTCTGGCCTCCAACAAGATGACCTATGCTTGATCAAATGGATCAAACCGAAGGAGTACCAAAGCCCCAAACAACGGGTTACCCACGCAATCGCCTCTTTTGCCTCACAAGAGGCAGCCAACCAAGCCATGAGGAATGGACTAAACATTGAAGGAAGGAAGGTCTGTACCCACAAACAACTACTGGAACCTAACCGCTGCTACGGATGCCAATCCCTGGACCAATCACACTTCGCCAGAGAATGCAAACATGGACACAGTGTCTGTGGCACCTGCGGCGAACACCACTCCACCAGAGAATGTGTAGTATCGGACCCCGCCAAGTTCTACTGTGTCAACTGCAATGAAAAAGGCCACGCAGCTTGGAGCAGGAACTGCAATGCCTTCACCGAAGCAAGGCGAAAGCTATGGGCTACTAACAAAGAGGCGAGATACAGATATGTACTTCCCCATTCCCAGCGACTCCCCAACCTGGGAAACGATTGATGGAGAGTTCATAAACCCTATACCCGGACCTGGGCCGACACCCGAGCCAGAACCTATGGCCCCCACCCATGGCAGATCAAAAAGAACAACCAACGTCACAAGGAGCACCCGCTTGACACTAAAAAGCACACAGGGCAGCAACCCCCCTATCGGAACTCAGGATGCTGGATGGAAAAACCAACGCCAAGTGCGTATTGATGACTACATCAATGGGAACTCCCAACCTACTAACGCCCCAGGACCATCGAGACACCCACAAGACGGAAGGAGCATCCTGAGACCCACCTCCCCGGGTCAAACCAATGACTATTCTGACAATGAGGGTTCAGAAGACGCAATCCCATGAACAGCGAAAATCCCAACAAAACCACACCCCAATGAAGGACGCTTCGAATATGGCAGCAAAATCTCAACAAATCTCGCAGTGCTCAGCAGCATATGCTATGCAACCTCAACCCTAACGAATACGACATTGCCCTATTACAAGAACCAGTAATTAACACGGTCAACCTAACCACGACTAACTCTAGATGGAACATCATTTACCCTACCTGTCACAATAACGACCGAGCAACAAGAACGAGATCCGTCATCCTCATCAACAAGTCAATGTCCAAAGACAGATGGGGTGTCATCCCAATGAACACGCCTGACGTTACAGGCCTCGAAATCAAAGGCCCCTTCGGGAAAATCCACCTATACAACTTATACAACAACGGGAACCACAATGATACCCTCAGCACCCTCAAACAACACTTCACCTCTGAATATACAAGAGAGGACGACATCCCCACTGCTGGAATACTTCTCATGGGAGATTTCAACCGCCACCACCCAATGTGGGATGAGGCAAGAAACGAACACCTCTTCACCGCAGCCAACCTCAACGCGGCCCAACTGCTTCTAGAGTTACTGTCCTCCTATGATTTTGTAATGGCCCTACCAGAAGACATCCCGACCTTGGAAGCCAATAGTACTGGCAACCACACATGCCCAGACAATGTCTTTTGCACCTCCCACCTGACCAAGATGATCACAATCTGCAACGTCATTCCAGAACTGAGGCCAACTGGAATGGATCACTACCCGATAATCACGGAGCTGGCTCTCGAACCCAAAAACACCAACCCCTCCCCCAAAAGAAATTTTCGTGCCACAAACTGGGAAGCCTTCATCAAACACCTCTCAGGGAAACTTGAGGCATTACCAGAACCATCAGATCAGATCACAACATCTGAACAGCTCGAACGGAAACTAACCGAGGTCAACGACGCAATTCAAAGCGCAATTGAAAGCTGCATCCCAATGAGCAAACCATCACCATATATGAAAAGATGGTGGAACTCGGAGCTTGACAAACAGATAAAACAAGTACAATACCTTACCAGAACAGCATTCGACAAGCAACAACAATGCTACCACCCTATTCACGCAGAGCTAAAGACAGCTTGAGACACCCTATCCACTAGCATCCAAGCCGCAAAAGAGGACCACTGGACAGAATACCTTGAAAATGTGGACAGCAACAACATCTGGGACATATACAAGTATCTCACCAACGAACCCTCTAACCAATTCATATCCCACATACCGAATCTACGTACTAACACTTCCTCCCTACCCCCCAATGAACAGACCAACCGAGACAAGAGCGAAATGCTCTACAAAACTTTCTTCAAGACACCGCCAGACCGGCATAGGGACATGGAACTAATTGACTACCCCAAGCCGGTCTGCGAATTCACAAATGTAACCAACGAACAAATCCAACAGGCGATAGCACGACTGTCACCATACAAGGCACCCAGGCCAAACAGGGCCCGCAACATAGTGTTCGTAGGGTGCGCTGGCCTCCTCGTCTCCTTCCTAGGCCCAATCTTCAGAGCCACATTCACACTAGAATATTACCCTGAAAGATGGAAACTCTCGTCGACAGCGGTACTTGAAAAGCCAGGCTGCCCAGATTACACAGCTACCAAAGCTTACCGGCCCATCACACTACTAGACACCATGGCAAAGATTCTTTCTTCCTGCATCACTGAAAATATTACCTTCATAGCAAAAACCCACGGACTACTGCCCCCCACCCACTTTGGAGGATGTCCAGGCCACACTACAGTGGACTCACTTCATATACTCACAAAATTTGCCCACGACGCGTGGGCACACCCCACAGAAAAGTATGTATCCATCTTATTCCTCGACATAAAAGCGGCTTTCCCAAGTGTGGTGGTGGAAAAACTCCTCCACAATATGCGCATGAAAGGTCTCCCCATACAATATGTGGAATGGCTTCAACGGCGCTTGAATGGGCGCCGCACCACCTTATCTTTTAACGATTTCCTTTCAGACCCCTTTCAGATTGCCATGGGCCTAGACCAGGGATGCCCACTATCCCTGATCTCATTCCTATTCTACAACAGAGACCTGATCGGCCTCACCAGAAAACGGAAGGACCAGCTAGGCCTAGGATTCATAGACAACACAGCATTTGTAGCAAGGGGAAAGAGTCTGGAGGAGGCAAACCAAAAATCAAAAAAGATAATGGAAGACAACAAGGGAGCATTAGAATGGGGAAGAGAACATGAATCAGAATTTGAACTCGACAAGACAGCTCCACTTTGCGTCACTCACAGGAGGATTCCGGACTCCAACCATAGGGGAAAGTCAATACCGGTCCCTCGGCCCAGCCTCACCATTCAGGGCCACCGCATCGAGCCGTCAAAGTTGTGCAAATTTCTAGGAGTAATACTGGACGAAGAACTTATATTCAAGGAACATGCTGCTTACGCTCTCGCAAAAGGAATAAAATACGTCCTAGCATGTGGCAGGATGACAAGAGTTTCAAAAGGAATCAGGGGAAAGATGATGAAGAAGCTCTATGAAGGGGTCGCAATCCCCAAGATGCTGTATGCAATCAATGTCTGGGGAACAGAGCTGTTGAGGAAAGGCAGAGGGAAAAGAGAAAAAGGATGGGGAGCACGAGGATTTGCCAAGCAAATTGACAAGGTACAACGACTAGCTGTGCTACTCATAACCAGGGGAATGCGTACCACCGCAACGGACATCCTGCTAGCCAACACGGGCCTACTACCAACACTCCTACTCATCCGAAAACACTGCCACAGGGCAATCATGCGAATGGCACCACTACCAGGTAACCACCCCCTGACCACTCAAATAAGATCCGCTCATCACAATCGAAAACAACACAAATCACCACTCCACCGACTATTTGACAATTTCGACATCAACCCGAATGCAATGGAGACCATCCAACCAATTCAAAACCCCCCACAGTGGTCCCCAAGGGTCACAATAGACATGGCCGATGACGCCATCTACGCTGCCTTACAAGATATCAGGGCCGAGAATGAGGATGATGTCTGCCTCTACTCAGACGGATCAGGCTTCGAAGGGAAAATAGGAGCAGCAATACTAAGGAGAGGAGGAGAGACGAAAAGGTCACTGAAGTTTCATCTAGGCACAGAGAAGGATCACATGGTTTTCGAGGGAGAAGAGGTAGGGATGATTTTGGCAGCCAAACTGCTGTGAGGGGAGCGAAGGACAAGAAAGGTATCTCTGGGGATTGACAACAAAGCGGCGATCGCAGCAGCAAGGTCACACAAAGCGAAATCAGGACACTATCTCATGGACCACTTCCACCACACACTGATCGCAGCGCTGCAGACCATAGAGGTGAACGAAATTATCATACGATGGACACCAGGCCACTCGGGGATCCCAGGAAATGAGGAGGCCGACGTGGAAGCAAAAGAGGCAGCCAGGGGTACAACCTCGGCACCACATCTTCTACCCAAAGTGCTAAGAATGAGGGATGGAACCACTAGAACCCTTCCGACGAGCAAAACAGCTAGAAAAAGGGTATTTAACGCCAGTACAAAAGCTCTACACATTCGAATATTCCAAACATCCCCATGAGCGCAACTGGCCAAGAAGATTGACCCCTCACTCCCATCCCAAAAGTTCCTCGAACTTGTCGATGACCTCCCAAAACGACATGCCTCTATCATCTTCCAACTATGAACAGGTCACGCTCCGCTAAACAAACACCTCCATAGAATTGGAAAAACCTCATCACCGTTCTGCCCCCACTGCCCATCACGTCTCGAAACTACAATCCACTACCTCATGGAATGCCCTCATTACGAAAGCGCTCGCGCCCAACTCCACTACAAGGCACACTGAAAAGTGCAAAACATCACTTCCCTCCTGGCGGAAGGTGCTTGCATAAAGCTCATGCTGGCCTATATCCATGCCACACAGCGGTTCTGGAAAACCCACAGGGACCTCACTCCACCAAGAGATAAAAAGTAACCTCCCCAATGCCCACCACCCCGACATAACCAACTGAGAACCCAAGCAAAAGAAGGACCGCAAATTTAACCCGTGCATGCTCTACCACCTTCACTCAGCATTCCCGGGTTAACACCTCTTGCAATTTTTCTTTTCACACATTCCCCTCTCATTTTCCAATTCACTTTACTTTACTCCAACTATTAATCACATTTCCCCGTAACAACATCAAGCTACCTTGGAACTAACGCAACCCCCGCTCCCCCACAAGGGACCTCGAGCAAATTACATAGACACCACTATATGATCTTACACTCAGTATCTACCTGCATGTACTGTCCAACAAGGGGCAACGCCCCACAGACAATAAACGAGGTTACAAAAAAAAAAAACATTGGTAGATGGACTATGATGCGTCTACTAGCAACTTTGTAGCGAAATTATGTACCATAGATGTGCTATCTACGAGCGAAAAAATCAGTGATTTTACCACTTCCATGCTCTGCATTTCATGAACTTGTGTCATGCATCTGAAGGAGGCCAGCACCATCTCCAGCTGCCATGCAGTTGGGTCAACCATGTCTACAATATGCTTCTTCAAGAGCAAGCATGCCTGAAGTGCTTTGCGTGTCGGACTTGGTTCACGGGCAGCGGCAGCATTAAAGCCACTTTTTGCGTTGATGACTTTGTCACTGCTGCCTTTGCCACCTTCTCGTTCCATCTTCGGGTCCATCACCGCCCCAAAAGCATTGCTTCAGAGTCTCAGCTGTGGGATTGAGGAGCTTGGCAATGTCCATATGGTTGAGAAATTTGCGAAGAAGTTAATGTTTGGAAACATAGTTACCATTTTGGGGATGGATTATTCCCACTATGGTAGTAGTGGGTCTTTTGCCCCCCCCCCCTGCAAAGCGATTTGGCAGGTAGATGCTCATTGTTAACCAAGCTGTTTGTATATGTTTTTTCCGTTGCTGTTTGCCTTTATTTGATTGCTATTGTTTCTGGTATGCTCTTAATATCTTGTCTCAGTTACTGATCCTCCTTTCCATTTCTCCTCTGCATTTCACTAGCCTCGCCAGCATACTTCCAGATTTTCTTGTAACCATCTGTGTGAGTTAGGCTTTCTCTCCGTTTGTTTTGTGTCCTTTCATGCAATTGCTGTGCTTATTTTTTGTTGTTCTTAGAGGCTGATCGTCTGCTCCTTTTCTTATATGCCTGGTTACTCACTCAGTCAGTCAATTTGGGGTCCTTTTTTCATTTCTTTCATGCTCTGATTGTGTTTGCCATTGTCTTCAGTGATCACGTGTACTCTTGTATCCCTTGATGGATGTCATTCTACGTTGTTCCTCTGCATCCAGTGACGCGTCATCTGAAACTTTTTCTTCCCACTCTCATGCTGGCGACTTGGAGTTTGTTGTTGGATCATCCAGTGTGGCTCCTCGTCCTAATCTGCAAACTGTCATTGATGGTGATGCTCCCTCTGTGGCACTGGCTCAGCTGCGAGATGAATCGCTAATCGCAAACGTGTTTTGACATTTGTGTCCGATGCGAATGCTTTGCGTGATGCTTGTGTTCGACATGGTATACAGCCTGTGAATCTGAACTATATTGCTACATGTTTTAGCTGGTTTGTTGACCACCTATTTACAGGTGCATGTGTGTATGGGAATGTGTTGTCAGGCGATGTTGCCCTTCCAAATGAAAATTTGACTTGCACTTATGTTGTGAGTACGATGCGCTCGCGCTCTGAAATCATTCAGTTCATGGTTGACTCTGTTTTGTCGCGCATGACGTTTTATTCTATGGAAACATTGACTGAGATTGTTAGAGTTGTGCAACCCTCTTGCAGTGTTGTGGTTGGTGATGATCACAAATCTCTCATTGCCCGTTTGCGTGAATGTTGACCATCTGTCCAGCCTGATGTTGTCGCTGATGATCTGCACGCGATTTTTGGTCCGTTTGAACATCTTACAAGGGGTGTACTCTCCAGCTTGGGCATCTGCCATGGTCTGTCCGTGGAAGATGTTCGCTCAAAGGAAGGGTTGCGTGATAAGCTCATGCTTGATTTGATGCGAGGCCAATGTGCTCTGGGAGAGAATGGCGAGAGTGAGGTTTGTGTTGGTGTTGTTCACCGATATTTGACCATCAGAGGTGTTATGGATGTGCTGGTGCTCCAGATACTGGTGTTGTCAGATATCATCCCTCGTCTGCCACTTCGACCGTTGCAATGTCTCATGCGTCTCTATGCTGTCGCGTTCCGAGAGGATGTTTCTCTCAATAGAAATCGTTGGTCGATGAAGATCTTTGTTGATCGTCTGCATACTCGGTTGGCAAGTTCTCATTCTTCCCAACGCGTTGGCCTCAGATCATATCAGATGATCAGAAGGTTCAGTTGCTGAAGAATTTTATGAACGAGACGTCTTCTGATTCCCTGCGTGGATTTGTATGTGGGTGTTGCAATGGTCAGCGGAACATTAACCAGTGTTGTGAGGTGCTTCTTGATGATATCAACCTTGCTTTGCTTCACCGTCCGGACCGTCGTGTCATGAACGATAATGTTGTTGATGCAGACTGCTTGGATAGTGACTGTACACCTCCATCGTTTAGTATCTCTGATGAGTATTGTGTTCTGTGCGATGTCCTTGTTGTGTTGGAAGGTTTGATCTTGTGTGACGGTATTCCTTGTGGATTACAGCTATGTTTGTCATGTCACCATTCGCTACAAAGGGGGTTGACGCCCAACTTATCTTTAGCTAATCATATGTACATTGGGGTGATCCCAGATGTGCTGCGTGACCTGACGGTTGTTGAGGAGGCGATGATTGTGCGGTGTCGGGCCAAATCTTGCATCATTCAGCTTCGTGAATCGGTCGATGGAGCCATTGTGAACGCTCAGTGTGCGTTGAGAGGTCACATAATCGTCTTCCCTCAACAACCTGAATATGTTATGGATTTGCTGCCTCCACCATTGGAAGACATTGCTGCGTACATTTGTGTTCTCTTTGTCGGATCTCGACCCCCATCTCAGGAATGGATGCATATGCATGCACGACCGCTTCTTGTTCGTAAGGAAAAGGTTCGCCAGGCTTTGATGTGGTTGCAAGTTCATAACCGTTTCTACAAACATGTGCAGTTGAATAATCAGGTATTGGATAGTATGGAGGACGAGGGGATTCTGCCTGTTCATGTTGATATAGTTCCAACTTCATTTGCTCAGGTATCATTGCTGTCAGGCTATACTAGTAACCCTCGTGTTAGTTCTATGGATGATGGTGTGGAGGAGGCAAGAAATAACGACTTGGACATGTTTGGATCTGTTGTAGTGGCCAATGTTGATGGCAACTCATCTGCTGCAGTTCTGCATGCTGCTGTGATGGAGCATATAAAGAAAAAGGGTTCACACTACATTCAAATACCCCATGGAACTGTTCCCGTTGGCAATTTCAATAACCCAGGTCTATTACCAATGGTCTTCTCTACACTTTTTCCTTATGGTTTGGGTGGTAGTGAAGATCGTTGGCGCTCTCGACCTGTGGCATTACACAGACATGTAAAACACCTCTTCGAGCTGGCTGACTCGCACTTCCGGACACACTACTCCTTCTTGTTCTTGGTGTTCAATCTTGTTCAGTGTCGGAAGATTCTGCTTCACTTAAGTCTGAAGGTCAATCAACGATCTTTTGATGCATTCAAAGTCCAATTTAGCAAGGTTCCCCCTGCCACAGTGTGAACGGTTGCTGAGCAAGTGTTGAAAGGAGACTTTTATACGAACTTCACGTCAGAGGAGATGCGTGTTCGCAACCTTTTAAAACAGGCATCTCATGTCACCTCATAGGTCCCTGGTGCAAATGCTGCTCAGATTGTAATGCGCAATCAGATTCGTGGTCTAATGATTGAAAAGGGCCTTCCGAGTTTTTACCTCACCATTAATCCAGCTGATGTTTACAACCCAATTGTTAAATTTCTTGCTGGAAGTGATATTGACATTGACAGAATGACCACAGATCAAGTTCCTACATTCTGGTCTCAATCAGTTTTGGTTGCTAACAACCCAATTGTTTGTGCAAAGTTTTTCAATATCTACATGGAAGCTTTTGTGAAAGCGCTACTTGGTTTCAGAGGTGTTGATGCTGAATCTGATGTTGGGATATTGGGTCATGTGTCTGCTTATTATGGTTGTGTTGAAGCACAAGGGAGAGGTAGTCTACATTGTCACATGTTAGTGTGGCTTGCCGGAAGTCTTGATCCAAATGAAATCAGAGACAGGATCATGCACATGAATGATACTATATTCAGGGACAATCTGCTGGCTTTCCTGGAGGACACGATCTCAACATCTGTACCCAGCAACCCCCTTCCTAATGATGTTATCCCCTCCTCCCTGTTCCATCCTTCTTCTGTATGTGCCCCTTTATTGGAGGGTGATCTTAACTTGGTGCGGCATCGGTTGCAGAAGGATGTTCACTTTCTCGCACAAAGCAGTCAAGTACACCATCATACGCACACTTGTTTCAAGTATTGGCGAGGGCCCCCTGAGCCTAGACAATGCAGGTTTGACCTGGATAAACGAAACAACCATCCAATAAGTACAGTCAATGAGGAAACTGGTGAGATTATGCTTCAGTGTCTTGACGGCATGGTAAACCACTATAATGCGACCATGCTGGCAGCCTTGCAGTGCAACATGGACATCCAGTTCATCGGGTCAGGTCAATCAGCAAAGGCCATACTTTATTATGTTACTGATTACATTACAAAGACCCAACTCAAAATGCATGTTTCATATGCAGCTCTAGAACGCGCTGTGAGCAAGATTGGAGAATATGATCCATCAATGGACGTCTTGGCTTTGAGGGCAAAGCAGCTTCTGCAGAAATGTGCATATGCATTAATTTCACATCAAGAGTTATCAGGTCAGCAGGTTTGTTCCTACCTGATGGACTTTGGTGATTGCTATACCAGTCACAGGTATTGATCTCTGTATTGGACCACATACGAGAACTTCTTGCAAAAGGATCTTCCTAGTCCCGAGTGTGTCATGTCCTCCTTGCTTGATCATCATGTGGCCAGACCTGGAGACAGTAGCCCCAAATCTGTTGATCCCAGCACTGAGTCGCTGGAAGACACAGGTGCGGTGGGGTCAGATATGGAATCCGGGTCGGACATTTTGTCTGTGCAAGAGTCCACTGATTTTGATGATGACGATGCTCTGGTTGATGTAGACGAATCTGGTGTGATGGTTCTATGGGCCACACAGGTGGATGACTATTGGTTGCGACCCTCTCAATTGACCAAATTGTGTCTCTGGGATTACTGTGCATGTGTTGATAAAATGCAAATATCTCGTGCCTCGAAACCTGATAGTGATGCGGATTCCTCTCTAGATGATGAAGATTCTGGGTCACATCACAGGAATTCAGGATTTCTGATTTAAGGCATTGTAATTCCTTGCCAAGTTGAGCAATTAGAAAACTCAAAATAATAATGATTGATATGGTCAATGTCTTATATTCAATTTCCAGGCTAGGTTTGGCAGTCCATATGCATATGGCAGTCGGCGATGTCACACATCACCCAGCACATTAAATGTGGCCAAGGTGTGTCTATCACATCAAAGATGGCAAATTGCAAAATCAATTACCATATTTGGTCCTCTGGGCAACAAGCATAGGGCCGTCATCAGCGTTGCACATTACACAGGGGTTGCCTTGTTGCCATGGTGTGTCTGACGGGTCCCTGATGGTAAGTCATGAAAATGGTTCCATTGCTAGGTTTGCGAGCAAAGGTGTGCCAGGGCAATGACTTTGGGCAGTCAGTGAATTGTTGATACATGTGGAACACTGTAGTAATACCAAAACAAGTCGGAAATTGCAATCAGAGCGAGATAAAATGGCAAGTAGTGAAAGTGGTTCTATTGCTAGGTTCGTGGATAAAGGTGTGTCACAGCTATGAGTGTGAACACTTGGTGGAATGTTGGTACATACAGAACATTGCAGCAATATCAAAAGCTATCAGAAATAAGCAACCCGCACGTGATAAGATTTGGTGCTCAGGTGAACGTCCGTCCATCAGATAGTGTCTGCCCTTATGCAACACTGTGACCCTAAAGATCAAATACTATCTAAATTGCCCACACTCACAGTGGATCTCAGCGTATTGAATGTTACCAAACTCGGCTGGACGGGCTTTCTGTTACGGTCGGTCCGGGTAGGAACGATTGTAGACCTGGAGACAAGGGATTGTCAACTAAGAGTTTTGCTTATCGACGTGACAAGTCGTGAAGAGACGACCGGAGACGGGGACGAGTCATATGGTTAACAACCGGAGACTCCTGCAGGGACTTCCTGAGGTGGACAAGGGGTAGTCGACCAAGGGAGATCCTTGTCGACGAGACGACCGCAAAGAAGAGCGGTGAGGACGAGTCGCAAAGAAGAGCGACCGGGGACGAAGGTAGAACGACGAGCGTCCACTCAAAAGTGGGACGGGCGACTTAGAGAGCGGTTGACGAAAGAAAGGACAAAAGATGCTATTCCAGGTAGGTCTAGCTTGGAGAATACAAGGTATCGACGGCAGGGTTTATATACCTAAAGAGGCTACGCACGGACCAAGCTATGTAGTAGTGGAAGGTCAGAGGGAGCTCGATATGGTAAATGGTGTGAAGGAGATAGCGGAAGTTATCGGAACAGAGGAAACGAGGCTGTCCGTCGGAAGGAAGCGGAATAAAAGATAAGGGTTCGTAATCAGGATGACCATCGTGAGAGAGGCGGAAGGAAATAGTAATCGTCATGTAAAGGAAAGGCATTAGCAAGAAGTGTAGGACAAATGCTAATGTGAAAAGCAAAGGAAAAGGTGAATCGTAACACTTTCATGGATAATGTGTCCATTTCTATCCAGCAATCTTTGTTGTGGTATGCTATGAGTCTTTGTCAAATGAGTGCGTGCATGAGAAAAAAGGACCAGACATGCACTTGCCACAAGAGTTTGCAAGCATTCGACGAGTGACATTCATATGAGATGTTGAACATTGTGCTGACAGTGAGGAAGCTCCCCATGCAGGCTTTCAAGGATCAATATCATTCGGGCTCGGTTCCACTGGAACCAGACTAAAGATCAAGCACATACATTCTTGACATATACAATATACTACATATTCTCAACTCGGAGACGTTACTGCCCATTTGTGCGATCAGTGGTGATCCTGCACCTCTTCAACGACTTCGCCACTGACTTGCTGGCCGTGTGATCAGGCTTGAGGATGAAGGCGAACATGGGGCCAAAGACTGCTCTGGAGACTCCAATGAGTAGCGGCTATCACACATGTTGACTGAGCAACTTACCTGTTCCACCACCACCACAGCTCCTTGATGAACTTATGCTCATCCTCAGTAGTTGTCTCAAACCACTCTACAATTGCATTATAGAACTTGTGCATGTCGAACATGCTGTCTACAAGTGCCCATGACCCACATGATGACAGGGCAAACCGAAGCTAAAATCAAGTTGAACAGAGTGAGCGTCCCACAGTTACAATGAACAGTGGATCGATAACATACCTGGCAAGCTGCATAGGCTATGGCACGGAGCTGAACAATCTTCATGCCTATCAGGTTAGCAATGTTCGGGCGCGTTCATCTTTCACCCCAGCCACATTTCCTGGAAGGCCCGGAATTTTGAACACCACTCTCCAAGGCTTCCATGGATATTGGGGATATGAATATTGCTTTGAAGGCCTGGGGTAAAGTAAGTGATGGCTTGACGTGTTCAAGTGATGGACCTACCCTGACCAACATCGGGCCCTTGAACAGACCCAAGGATGGGTTCTCTGCATCAAACTGGCCATCAGGATATAAAAATGCTGGCCATGAATATGCGGTCACAAGGAATTCTGGGTGAAAATCTCGGATGTTGTCCCGATAGTTGTATTATGATAATAGTTAGTTTGGGGACGTATAGGTGACAAGCACGCTTACGAGGGATTGGTGCAGTCGTAATCAATAGGACATAGGAGTTTTCCTGTGGCGTCATTGTAAAACCCCCTCCCACTTTTGTCAGCAATGGAGAGAGGAGGATCCGGCCTTGGCATGCCTTCCATGAGCCAATGGACAACCAGGACATTGAGCTTGTGGGTATCCTCGTTGCATGCGCAGTCTGCTCCTTTCCCGAGCTGAACTTGCATGAGCAACCATAACAAAGCAGAAGTATAGGATCTACCTACCTGCTGGAGAGCAACCCTGAGGTGTGAGGCTGGGACATCACAAATAGAGGGTATCCATCTTAGAAGTTCTTTGTACATCTTATACAAGCGATTCTCTCTGGGATGAGATGTTAGCAATACAGATGAGACATGATGTACGCCACGCACTTGTTGGTGTGG
>JBBPRA010000722.1:0-14790 GCA_038092775.1 Boletus rubescentipes
ATAGGCCATAATTTATTCATGATGACACCGTGCTGTACATCAGGCGGGGGATCGGGCTGCTGCGACTGACTAGAAGGCGACGGCGCGGTGGAAAGTTCGGACATAGTAACAAACACTGTGAGGTGAAAGTTGAAAGTGATGAGGAGGACTCTGAAGAGCGAGGTGATGGCTATAGCATCAACTGTGCGTGTCTCCGATCTCGTATTACAGTGGTAGTGGCCCAGGCGCCAACGGTCAGGACTTCCGTGGTACGATTTCCATAATTGCCGCGCCGGAGTACGTCCTGACACGGAACGGATCCGAGTCTCAGTCACTGATAATATCTTCGAGTCGCCGAGCGACTAAGGAAGCTTATGTAAGCTGTCCTATTAGAGGCTTGAGCGATTCAGATAGGCACTATATTATTTGGCCTCCGACACTCAATTTACTATTTTGATATCCTGAGTAAGTCGTTGGTGTGGGCCTCTCCAACTTGAACAAAGAGACTTGTATTGACCCAAATGGCTTTCTAAGTTGGTCGTTTGACAATAATATTGCTTGCTTGCCAAATATTGCTTGAATATTACATATATGTAAATCTAAGTTCGAGTTGCTCCGACCCACCGTCACGACGAAGCAACTTGAACTCAAGTAGACCCCGATGGGCGGCCATCGACTCAGAAGCACGTTAGATCTGCTATCTGCAATTGATGGAGCCTCTACGTACATGATGCGTTTGCATGGGGTTCAAGCATTCGCCTATCAGCTTCCTCCTCGGAGGTACGTATTAGTACGACTCTGGGCCAGGGTGCCACCCGAGCTGATAGTCGAGTTTGAGCCTTATCGTTGTACAGAAAGCGTTGGAGAGGACCCGGAAAGCAGATACCGATACCCAAAGGTGCAGTGGAAGTGATAGGACAGCGACACGAAATAATAATGTAATGCAATGACTCGGAATTGGATATCCATTCCCTGTTCTCGGATGACCCAATGGATGAATACTGCACTGGTGGAGAGGCGGAATTCCTTCGCCGTTCCAGGGTGCATTATTTCAAACTGATGCGTTGTACTACCTCGTTTCCGCGGCGAACCTTAAAGTGATCTTGAAAGATCCGAAGCGTAGATGCCAGATTGGTCGCGCATCTAATCTATTATAGTTCCTTTCCAGGACAAACACATACTGGCTCGATAATGCCGATGTCACCCACTCCACCACTGGCAGGTGGCGGCAAGTGCACGGTGAGTGCAGCTGATGGCCGACCCACTACGACAGCATGGCTGTATATCGGGATGAAGGTGTCTCCCATTCTGCGCACTTGGAACCAAAGCTGAATGTGGATCGAGCGGTATCCATTCTATGGAGTTCCATCTCAGCAATTTACAAACAGCACTGGAGTGAATACTGTTTCACTAGATGGGGAACGCGCGAGATACGGTCATGAGTAAACACATGGGTACATATTCGAAATTCGCGTTATAGGTGCGCGTAGGCAAAGGCACATACTACATGCTTGGACTACAATTTCGTGGCCAACCAATGCTATTTTCACAGGTGCTCTAAAACACGAACGGTCAAACAGTGAGTTATTCAACGCGGTATGGTGCGCTCGTCACTTGTAGTCCTCTGCGTCATTCCCTCAAACTGCCGACTCACTTCCTTGGAAGGCATCCTTATACGCCTTGACACAGTGCGCGATTTCGTCGTCCATGCAAATAGCCGTCATCATTTTTGCGACCTCAGTTGGAGATGCCCCTGGAATCGACTGTTTCATCGGTATTCCATGTTGCTCCAGGGCATTCTTAACTGCGTGCTTAACAAGACTCTGGAAAAATTTGTTCTTCGCCACATCTCTGAGGGGATCCGTGAGACCGAACTGCCTCGCCAATGTAGGATCTGTGAGGGCAGGCCGCCTCTTTGATAGAGCGAACTGCTTCGTCAATGTGGTATTCACGGAATGTGACACGTTCACTTTGGCTGTGTAATAAAGATAAACACTCAAATCTTTCCATCATCGAAGCACTTACATTCATGAAGGACTGACATTCTGCTGTACTGCGAAACGAGCTTTCTCACCGTTTGAAGACGATGGCTGACTGGCCCCGGGTCGACAAAAGCTTGCATAATCTGGCCAGCCTTGGTCTCAAGGCCAGCTTGCCGTATGGCCGCCATGAAAGGAGCTAACCTTTCCTGTCCGATCTTGGGATCCGTCAAGTCTGGTGGATAGTTGAGCATGATAAAAGCCTTGTCGAGCTCAGACAGCTTTTTATTAGGCAGCTTCGCTACTCCGTTGGTCTGATACCTAGCCAAAGTGGCGGTAATACATACGGTCCATTTTCATGCGGATAAATGAACCACTCACATCATAATAGACTCTGGATCAAAACGACTTAAATTCACCACCGCGCTTGCATCCACAACGTCCAGGATCTGGCTCTTCGCCAAGCTCCTCCCATAGCTTTGCACGTACTCACTGAAGTGCTTGCTTATCGACTGAGTGACATTTGAAGGCCGGATGGGGCTCTGGTGCTCATGTGCCATTCCAAGAACATGGCCGAACTCGTGAAGAATGGTCCCAAAATCTTCCCCGCTGGGTTCCGCGACAGAGTCAAGGTCGCCAAGGTTGAGAGTGACCCCCTCTTGTTTCTTCGCCAGCTGTCCGATACTGCTCCAAGATCCATCACTTGTATCAAACCCGACTCGAATGTTAGCGTTGGCCGGATCACTTGTTTCCTCGTCGAAGCGGATGTTGGCCCAATGTTCCCAAGTCTCGCGTTCCCCCCAGACTTTCTTTTTCTTGATACTCCTTAAAACTGCTTCTTTTTTCATCTCGAATCCAGGTCCAGGACCCTTGATGAAGCCGACCGTGATTCTCTGAAGGCATTCGGTCCTCGCATCAGCTTTATGAAACAGCGAACGAGTAATTGCTTACAAGCGTCTTACTTCCGTCTTCTGTGTCAACGAGTTGGTCAAAAGGCCATACAAGCCCGTCCTGATCACTGGCACCCTGGGATAGTTCATGGGAAGAAGTTGAATGATGCCGGGAGGTTGACATAGAGGATAGTCACAGTCACGAATACTAGACGGTTTGCGCACCAGAGGGGGGATGAGTGGGTGGATCGCGAGTTGATTTTGGTCGTGTTGACATATCAATCCTGGCAATCCTAGATTAATGGGGTGTACGCTGATTGGTTGATAAGAATATTCAATAGGGCGGAAATCTGGCAATTGAATGAGCGTGGCACGGACAATCTTTTGCCCGAGAAGTCAATGTACACGCTGCTGATCCAACGTCGTTCGCCGCGGAAAGGCCGGAAATCCATAGATCCCGCTATGCCAGTGTCAAACGGAAAGAAGATTCATGCGCAGTCGAACGTGGCTTGTTCAACATGCTTCGAGTGGCCCGTCGGGAAAAAAAGTCGAGTACTAATGATTATGTGGAAATAAGATTTTTTTGGGGGGGGGACTAGCAACTTGAAGGGGCCCACTAGGCAGCGTTATAGCCACTGAAACCTCGGGGTCTGTGACCCAATTCGGTAGTAAGTACAAAGCAGCACGGCGTTCACAGCGTTATCCAAATTTTCTTCGTGTCTGAGAGTTTGCTCATACTCCGCGACATACCATGCAAGCTCTGGATGTAAGGAAAGTCCTCCAGTCATGCGCGCGACCTCAGGCGGAGACGTTCCGGAAATCGATTGCTTCAACTTAATCCCTCATTGTTCCAGGGTGCCCCTTACGACGCTCTGGAAAAGCTTATTCTTAAATGGCTGCGCTTCCGAGGAAGTCCCTGATACCGAACTGCGCCAACGACTCAAGATCGACCGCGTTCACTAGCGCAGTGTTATCTGTATAATCACAAGTCAGACTTCATACACTCTCTTCATTGTAATCCACTTACAAGTACGAAGGTCCGTTATCCTTTTGCTGTAAGCTGAAAAGAGCTCTCGCCGAGTCTGGATTCATATACCCAGCGAAGATCTCGCCCACCGCCTTGTTTATAACCCCAGCGTCAACCATTGCCTGTTTGAGACGATGTAGGATTTTGTGCGTGCCCAGGACCGGGGGATAACCGAACGGGATGAACGTCTTGTATGCTGACTGGAATATCGATGCCTTCCTCGTCGAAGAAACCAGGCATGAAATACCTAACGAAAACGACAGTCAGATGATCCGGATTCAGAATCCTGGACGACACACACCAAGATGGATTCTGTATGAAGTGGGTGGTAAACTGCAAGCACCCTTGGGGGCAGCGGTTTCGAACATGGCCGAATTGAGTTAAGACGCGGAGGGTTACAACTGAAGGCTCGGAGAGGACAGCAAAGAGGACGATTTTCAGGCGTTATGTCTATTTGTGATCTTGGCACGCTCCGAGATGCATCGTGCAGTTCTGGAAGTTTCTGCGGAGGATCCAGTCCGTGGCCCGAGTGGGATCTGAAGCTTGAAGCTTAAGGATTGGGCTTCAACCTATCAATGGTCAACATCTGCGTTCAGCTTGGTTTCGAACCACGCGGGCACGCCTGTCAATAGGTCGGAAGGTGCCGGACAGCCTTTGTTTCACCTAGCTGGCGCGGCATTTTGGATGCCGTCAGTCGGATAAGGTGCCCAAGACCCAACACAACCTTCTCGCATCTTTGGCTGGCTGAAAGACCAACCAATGATCCGCTCAACCACTGCATACCTTAGAAGGTGACAGACCTTTGGAGCTCAGCTGCTACGTGAGGCTTTGAGTCTAATTATTACAACCTCCTTGATTGTTTGTGGCAGATTGGGATCTTCAATGGCATCCCGTGTCTGGATCGACCCTTACGACTCCGCGGGTTACTTCAGGATAACGGTTGATCAGACGGAATAATTGGTTCCCATTTAGCACGCAAGCAAAGGATGGGGTTCGGAAAGGGATCATTCTCATGAACCTTGGCTGACAAGCATCCGCAGTCTAATGTCCCCAATTCGACATTTTAGGTTTCCCTCGAGATTCGTGCTGAGTTGCGAAGTCGAGATCTGGTCAATCAGCGGAGATCTTGTCCATTTCGGTTCACATCCACGAGGCCCCGATTCTCGACACCAGGGTATAAAAAGTGTTCGCTGGCATGTCAGTCTGTTTCATCTCTTCTCATACGGCGGACATCATGGTACAACAAGCGGACCCATACGCAACACAGAAGGAACTGTATGACTACGAGACTCCGGCAGACACATTGCTCTGGAAAAATCACGCAAGAGGAACCAAACACATTCGTGTCATCCTTCCCGATTACGCATGGGAGTTCTCGGACGAAGGGTATGTCGGGCGAGGTGTGTCCCAGAAATTATGACCAGTCCGGACAACGTAAAATTGAATTGATATTTGTCTCGAATCGGTCAGATCCCGAAGGAAGCTTCCACTACAACAAGTTCTCGCAGATCCCCAAAAATGTTTCGTCCAACTGCAGGATTGAGAGGGCAATTGGCAAGGACAAGAATGGTAACGATATCCCGCATGTGAATATCAAATTCTTTGCGGTAAATAGCGAGAAGGTCGTCGCAGAGGTTTGTTATCTTGCATCTTGTCCATTCACTCGTTCACACATACTGTCTACAGTTCTTTGCCACTGATACTGTCAGTCATTTGGATGTTGTCCCAGATCAATCCATTTACATGATGTCCATGTCATCTAGCTCGACATCGTGCGTGAACTTGAGATGGAGGGAAACATCAAGACCGGCAAATGGCGCGAGGTTGGCCTTGCTGGGAGCACTGCACACGTCAAAAAGGCGAAGGGCGACCTCAAAGCAAAACTTATCTTGGCAGCTTCCCCGTGGAATGCTGTGTTCAACGTCCACGAAGACCTGAAAGATATAGAAGTCGGTGAGGACTCTCAGTGTCCACCCCATGCTATCAACTCAGAGCGGAACTATAGACATCAAAGGTAACGCGCGCTACAAACATGAGCAGGACGTCCCAAAGGGGCGCTATGTGCGATGGGACCATGATCACCTTGTCTTTTATGAAAATGACGTACACAGCCGGGATTACATTGCATATGTGCGTCTCTCCCATTTTTGTTTCGCCGTGCACTAACACCGTGTCTCATCTGACGGACATAGTTCATGGGTAAGCCCCTCTCCATTTAATCCATTCCGAGAGTGACTCATAGGATCTACTAGCCGCGGCTGACCCGGAGGTTCGCGGCTTGGTACCTGAAAGCTTGGAGAATATTGACAAGCAGTTCGACAATGTATCCTGGAGCGATAAACCGCAGTGAAGTGAATGATTAGCTTCTATTACCCTCTTCCAAATGACTGTCAAATCAGTCTGTACTCCTGGTTCACCGCGCCTCGAATAGTATGCATCAATGTGTCCTGTACATGAAATCCTCTGTATGTCAGATGAGAATGGTTCAATGAAGTTGACATCCTGGACCGCAATGCTACGTTGTAACACCATAGTGTTGGAGTGGGACGGCCGTGCTGCGACGGTAGAACAAGGGCAGGAGTGGCAGGGGTCCAGGTCGGGAGATGCCGGAGTAGCACGACACATATCGTGTGGTTAGCCAAAGCGTTGGCCCGTGTTCCCTCTCTCTCTCTCTCTCTCTCTCCCTACCCTGTCCAGCGTCTTGACACTGTATACCACATCTGACTGGAACGCGATTGATTGATTGTGATTCAATTCGCCTCCAAAGACACAGTCTCATCCTTGGATGTTGTGATCCTAGTACGTGCGAGGCAGAACCGGACACTTTTGCCCCCTCGATAGCAACATCGTCCTCAAAGTCCTCATTTCTGGCCCGTATCGGAGGCACCGGGTACAGCTAAAACGAAATGTGAGTGGGCATCGAGACGATATGAATCTCTACTCACGAATAAACTATGCCACACGTCCGGATTTTAGTACGAACTGGAAGGCAGGTGGAAAAATACGCACACAAGATTTGAAATCGGTGCCATCCCACTTGTCGCAATAGAATACGACCCAGTCAAGGGTCCATTTTGCCTTTGTTCCTTCGCGGATGTCATTTTCGTCGTCGTAGTACAGCACACCCATAACGTCATACTGAAATAGAAGTTTATGCGGTGACACTCGCCGACCTTTTCATGGTTGGTGGAGTTGAAGTTCGACTGCGCTGTAACTGGGTTTTAGATTGATCCTAGTTCAATGTGTTAGTAGGATGCAAAGCAGAACGAAGGTCACGTACATTTTAGTGCCGTTCGAGCCCTTGACATCTTTAATTGGAGAAGAGAGACGAAGAGCAATATGGATCCAAGTAAAAGGCACCTGACCATTGAATCAAAGGAGCCGTCTCCGAGTCGTTCCATAGGGACAGCTTTGACATTTGTTTGACTCGGACAGCCACTCTCGACACGCTGGCTACCATTTACAATTAGAACGATGGGGTTTAGGTTTGTAACGAAGGTATCACGGAGGGAGTTGACTCCAAGGTAAGAATATCGGTGTCCTCAGGGATAAATCGAAGCCATGGGTTTGTGCTGCATTATTACGCCTTTACATAACTTCCAATCATTAGACTTCAGCCTGGGAGAACCTAAGGTTATAGCGCAGATATTATGATCCCATCGGGATCGTAAACTACTAGTGGCACGGCCCTCCGGGCCGTGCCGCGACGGTGCAGGGGTCCAAGCCGGGAGATGCCGGGGCCTTGGCCCGTGTTCTCTCTCTCTCCCTAGCCGGTCCACTAGCCAGGCCAGCGATTGTTGTATAAGAATTGAGCATCGTTGTTCCGCACCCGCTCGTGTATCGAACAATTATCAGATTCAAGCTATGTTGCAGAATGCATTCCTTACCACGGACTTGAATTCCACTGATCTCAGTCGTAGTTCAATACAATACATGGAACAACTACAGTCACTAAAGAGGGCTCCGTACAACGCAGCTCGCTCATTAATCCGATGTCCCCTCCTAACTCCTCTGTTTCTCAAACACATCAGCAGCTACACCCTGTATGACCTTTAGGAACGCTGGATTTTTGACGAAATTTGTGAATGCATTGAAAATACTGTGCTCAACATCGGGAGTAAGAGCATGAGGGTATATTCCTGACGCGGCACCGCTTGACATTCCAGAGGTAACTATCTGCCCAAGCAACGGTCCAAGGAAGGAAAGGAGAGGCGCGATGAAATGTTGGACATCCGGAGTACCAGTGGGGAGCTGGGACGGAAGGATTTGTCCACGTTGGCTGTCGCCATCCTGATTGACCACGTTGCCGAGGACTTGACGGAACTTGGGGTCCAGCACAGCGGCAGCAGCGGCATCATAAAGATCGTCTTCGTTATTATGGTCTACCAAGGGAGTGATTCCCGTAATCTTGCCCTCCAAAACATGGGATTCGGGCGTCAATTGGAGACTTGGTTTTCCGGTCAAATTCCTGATGGCGTCCTTGATAACTTGGGCACCTGAAGGGTCGTTAATGGTTGAACGATGAGAATATTACCGCGACTTACCCAATCTATCCTTGTACTTATTGGAAATGTACTCGTGATAATGAAACCGCATCTCCGAAACCGTAGAGCCAAGGAGAATTTGAGATGATTCCGCAAGAGGGACATTGAGCGAAATGAGTGAGTTAAGAACCCCGGTATCTTCATCGGCTCCACCGGCCTTTCCGGGATAAATGAGAGTGAGCCAAGCTCTGTCTTTGGCACAGAGACCTCCTGTAAGGGGGAGGACGTCTTCCGATTCCTTGTAGAGGAAGAACCTGATCGTGATGTAAGAAAAATAAACCAAGTATCAAACAACACTGAACGCACCTCATGATAGAGTGCTGCTCCGGCTGTGAGAAGTTAGACGTGTCGTGAGGTTGAAAGGACGTCTTGTGCTGCTTGATAGCATCACTTTCCTCCTCTTCCTCGTCTAGCTTCCCCCACGCGGTGTTCCACGTGCGGCTCCACTCGTGGGCAAGGCCAAATGCATGCCCAAACTCATGCAGAGTAAGATTATAGAATTTATCACGGTTGTCTCCCGGGTCACTGCTACCAGCGAGGAAGCCTAGATTCATAGTCGGCCCTTCTCGTATTTTGAGAGCGTCGGTTCCAATCGCGCTCCAAGCACCATTAGCAGCTTTGAATGAGATTCGGATATGCGCAGACTTCTTCGTTTTTTTATCGGAGACTAGATCGACATTCAAGTTGGCGTATTTAGTATATTCGGCGATAGCGTCTTTGACTAGCTCCTGCTGCAAAAAGCTAGGATTATCGTCGACGAAGCTGTACGAAATATTCTGAATAACAAGGAGACGATAGTTCATGTCAATAATTAAAAAAACGGAATGAAATACGAGGGCTCACTGACAGAATGGCTGGGCCACGCCTTTGGCTCCTGAGGGTTGTAAAACTCCATCACCGGCGAGGATGCTGGGTCCTTCTTCGGGGGAACATACACCCCCAGAGCTGCGACGAGGGGCAAAGGACCGCAGACGGTGATGGTCATAGCGCAAGCGACGGTGTAAGCAGGAATGCGATTCGGAGTGAAATTAGAGGTTGTTATAGGATGAGGTGCGCCTATATATACTGGGCCCCATCCCAGTACGGAGAATCTCAGCACTACGAATATTGATCCCCAGGGACTTGGTCATAGCGGCACGGCAAAGGATGTCCTGGTACAAGGGAAAATCAATCAGAGTACGACACGAATGGGCACGTGTGTCGGCTCACGATATCAAACCGATGTAGCAGTCTACAGATTCTCCTAGGAGATTAAAATCTGACATAACGACGAGCACGATACCGCGAGAATTACACGCATTCTCTGTCCATATGGTTCCGAACCGGTTTCGAAGTACTCGGGGGTCATTTATGAATGAATGAATGGTGGAGTCCGCCGCACATTGGTTCCAATACGATACCAGTCTGTATCGGCGGAAGGAACAGAAGGATAGCTACTCTAGAAATAGTAAAATTGCCTACCTGATCCATCGATACTTGATCCTCGGAGTGCTGGTACATGCACTACGGGGTTAACCTACTTCTCGCAGGCCCGGGAGAGATAGAAACGAACCCTGTATGAAGAACAGCTCTGAGACGGGGATCGGACTAGATGATTAATGGACGGAAGCCCGACCCAGAGATGATCATCTGCGGTTCGTTGTGCACGTCAGCAGACCCTCTTTTGCGGTGATAAGAAGGAGCGTGACCCCGAAGAAACTATGACCACAGTGCCACACTGTACTTCAAGTTCTTCCAAATAAGATGACGATCATTTTTTTTAAAAAAAGGGATTCTGGTCACCTCGTGTCTAGTGGTGTAGATTCTTGGCTACTTTTCCGACGGAACGGAAGTACTAAGCGTCTTTCTGGTCGCGTTTAGAAGTCGAAGGAACGGCATTGCAAGTTGGAAGTTAATTTCTGTGGCGCAAAGTGGCCCGGGCACAATTCCCATCAAATGATACTGTACTAGTAGTACTAGTCGCACACGCCCGGACGCTCGATGATCGATGACCAAGTGACTTGAGAAATCGTCCCACTTTCAACGGAACTCGACGCTGAAACCATTCCGTGTCAACATACCCGTTTCCGGAGTCCCACTCTGGTCACAAGCTTAGATCCTCCGCAGAAACCTCGAGAATGGCACGGTGCGTCTTCTCAGCTCGGAGCGTGCCAAGGCCCAAGGTCACAAATACATAACGCCTACCAGTGAGAGCTGTCCTCTTTACCGTCCTCTTTATCGTCCTCTCCTAGCCCTCAGCTGTATCCCTCCATGCCCTCCTTCAATTCAGCCATGTTTAAAACCAACCCCCCCAAGGGTGCTTGCGGTTTACCACCCACTTCATACGTTGACAAAGCGAAGAAGGATGCTGCAAAAGACAAAACGAAGGGCCATGCCGTCATGTCCAAAGACGCGTGGACTCTCAATACGGGAGACCTCGACTCTACCACCCACCGGAGGGTTAGTTGTTATGGCTATCGCGTTATATATTCTCATTCGCCTCTCTAGATCATCAAATATTGTTTCATCAAAACCATTGGATGGAGTCAGAAGAGAGAAGATGCCGTGCGTACGATCGCCGATGCTAGTGCCACCATCGATGGTACATGGCAGCATCACGCTAACATCGTCTTCAAATATGGGCAAAACCATGAGGAGGCCCATATTCGCATCGCCTTCGAGCCTGGATCGTCTTGGAGCGCCGTCGGCGAACGTGCCAACCAGATTAGCAAAGATAAGCCCACACTCAACTTGGGCTGGCTGAAGGACGATCCAGTACCCGACGAGCAGGATCGTGGGACCATCCTCCATGAATTCGGACATGCACTTGGGATGATGCATGAACATCAGAGTCCCGCCAGAGGACAGCATATCCACCTCAAAGAGCGCGAGGTCTACATGTACTACCGACCATATCTCGGAGACAAAGCGACAATCAAGTCTCAAATTATCGACACGTTCAATGAGGGGAAAATAATGAATATGAGCAAGCTTGACCTGGAATCCATCATGATGTGAGTGACGTCCATGATTCTGATTCTGGATCATCTGACTCCCGTTTCCGCTAGGTATTTCATGCCTGGTTACCTCAACGAGGAAGGCATCGATATTCCAGTCAACACGAAGCTGTCCAAGCTCGACAAGGCGTTCATTGTGCTCAATTATCCCCCGGTTCTGGACACGCAGGAAAATCTACATCGCCTCATGCAGGCAATGATTGACGCTGGGGTTACAAACAAAGCGGCGGGCGAGATTCTCGCTGGGTATAAGAATCCTGATCCTGATGGTCCGGCACCAGCCGTTGCTGCTCGTTTGAATAAAGTACGAGAGCTCTTTTCAGCTTACAACAAAAGGTCAACGGACCTTCGTACTTGTAAGTGGGTTATGATGAAGAAAATGTATGAAGTCTGACCTGGGACAATACAGACAACGCTGCGCTAGTGAACAAGATCGACCCCGAGTCGTTGGCGCAGTTCGGTATCAAGGACTTCCTCGGAAGCGTGATTAAGAATAAGCTTTTCCAGAGCGTCGTCAAGAACGTCGTCAAAGGCACTCTAGAGTCACGAGGGGTTGAGTTGAAGGAATCGATTCCCGGAGCGTCTCCGCCTGAGGTCGCACGTATGATTGGAGGACTTTCCTTGCATCCGGAGGTCGCAGGGTATGCCGAGGAGTATAGTAAGACCCTCAGACGCGAAGCTTCGGATGGCGTTGCAAATGCCGTATTTTTGGCTTGATGCACCTTAGAACTTTTATTCTACATGCCCTGGTTTCGCGCTCTTGGTAGTCGATTGTAGGATACTCTGGTTGGTCGTGTCAATGGGACAGAATTGTATGGCGCTCGCCTGAGTCTCTTTAATCTAAGTTGTCTTTCCGTGTCAGACTCACTACTACAGATATGGATTCACTTCCAGTAGTCATACTTTGCGAGACAGCAGCAAGGATGGCTTCATCACGATTATTCTGCACGCTGCACATCATCTTCAACGTTGATGCAGAAGTTCTGGTTATACATATATAGCGCGCGCGCACTCAGTCACGAGCGAAGGCTTCGCTCGTGAATCGGACAGTTGTCCGTTCAGGTTGCAGAACAACGAATTCCACTGATCTTATTCATAGTTGGACAACTTATTAGCACACTGTCCAGTAACTGCATCGGTCTGTAAGGTCTGCACACAGGCCGTATAATAGTCCCAACGAAAACGCAGTCAACGAGTCTCGGACGAAGAATCCTAAGGGAACTGTCACATAGATTACCATACCACCTCTTTATGCCAGCGGCCAGCCTGATGATGGGTCAATGATGCGCTCTGTCAGGGCCACGTATGTCTGTCCGGCCCATAGCAGATTTCAGGTCTCAAAAAGGAAATATGTATATGCCTCTCCGGGTGTAGCAGATTTAGGACTTCGGCCGGTGTGATGTCTATCCGCCAGATAGCATATTTGACAGCCGTTGGAGAGGGAACGAGGGAGACTGACTCGTGGCCTAGTGTGGACAGATGGCGAAGACTCGGAAACAAGAGGGAATCACTCTCAACCCAGCGGGGCAGACATTGGAAGCATTGTTCACGAATTCGGCCATGCTCTTTGAATGGCGTGTAAGCGTCGGAGTCCCCTCCGGCCTTCAAATGTAGCCCGGGTGATAATAAAGCACTTCAGTGAGTACGCGCAGAGCCACGGAAGCAAATGTGTTTATCCCGTTCTCATGAGAAAAGAGACGACGTGGATTCGGAACCCAACTGAATTGGACGAGGATGGCATATAACACACAAATAAGGCTTATCCCTAAAGAAAGTTAACTATAATAAATTAGATGCACAACCAATCTCAGGCTGGCACATACTTTTCGATTCTTTCAAGATCGTTTGAGGTTTTCTACGGAGATGGAGTGTTACAACACACTGGTTGGAAATGATACGTCCTGGAACAGCCAAGGAAACTCGCCTCTCTGCCGGTGCAATGATTTCATCTCATCTCATCACAGAGCCCTCCGAAAGAGAAGCCGGAGGGGATGAAATTTGCTGTCGCCGAATTTCTGTGACTCCACAACACGGACAAGATCCGTTGGGCCATCCGAGAACACTGTAGGAGTGCTCACCCAATTATATTGTCAATATCCAGTCAAATTTCAGCGTTCTCCATGGGACTTGGGCTACTATACCCAGGCTATTGGACAATTTTACTCAGTATAAGGTGCTCACCGTTCTCACCAATCGTAGCACACACACAATTCTAGGCCCATCAGGATATTTTCTTAGCTTCGGACACAGGTACACAGATTGAAATGGTTAATTCACACGCGATGGAAGTATGCCAAGCGAAGGGTGGAAATCTTAGAACAGGTAATTGCAATTCTGTGGTGCACTGCTGCAGACGGTGTCTGTACGACGATAAGGCTCGAACTTCAGTCTGGGAATTGGGTGGAACTCCGATGGTTGGTCGGAGTCCTCCGAGTACGTCGTCGGTTATTTCCGGAGATACTTCAACATACCGTCCAGTTTACAAGTTGTTTTAGCACGGTGGGCACAACTTGGATTTACACAACGTTAGTGCCAGAGAAACAATGCCCATTGCCAACGATCAATATCAAAGATTTTACCAATCATCCGTTCCGGCCTTCCGTGGATTCGCTCACCGGGGAAAACTGACTCGATCGAGTTTCACGACTGAAGTGTCCTCACCTCCTTCTCTTCTACGCACCACTGCCACCTTTAATACCATACATGACCAGCTATTATCTCATTCCTCCGACTCCTCGTCACTTTCAACCTTATCCTCACAGCGTTTGCCATGTCCGAGCTTTCCACCACGTCGGCACCTTCTAGTCAGTTGCAGCCGGCGGCCAATTCTCCCCATGATGTACAGCACGGTGTCATCATGAATCAATTATGGCCTATCAAAATGGTCAACGGTCGCCCAACGACGGTAAGCTTGCACAAGTTGTCTTGATGGGGTGACGCTTATCGGTCTTTGCTAGGTGCTGAAATTTTACTTTAACAATGGCACGGAATCTAAAAAGAAGGCGGTCCGCACCACCATTCAGAAAAGCGCCAGGGATGACGCCAGAAGGGAATACGAGCAAGGCGTCGGAAACCGTTCTGGGAGCACAGGCCCCACCCCCAGCAAAACACGCCGTATGGACGACAACCCCTTTGATTTCGTGACGTGGGAGGACTGCGCCAACATCGATTTCCAGGAAACGAAAGTCAAAGACGGGTCGGATATACGAATCACATTCGAAGGCACAGGTTTCGGCAGCATAATTGGAACAGAGGCTCAGGATAAAAAAAAATACAAAGACTTTTCTATGGTCCTCGCGGGGCTCGCAGACAAGTATCCCCCCAGCCCAGGGCATCGTAGGAGCATCCTTCACGAGTTCGGTCATATTCTTGGAC
>JBBPRA010000723.1:0-14753 GCA_038092775.1 Boletus rubescentipes
TTAAACTCAGGAGTGGAAGACAACATTGGGGTAGGTGGTCTGGGGGGTACTGGGTTACTGGGGGTGGATTGTCTCCCAATGCCAAAGGGTCAGGTGGGCACTGTGGGTGTGAACGACATGGGTATGAGGCTGGGGTTGAGGGGTTGATTTTCCTCATCACTAGAGTCTGGGTGGGCAGAGAAGCCCCTTCGGGTGTTGTGGTGGGAAATGTCTAATGGGGTGATGTCCTGCTCCTGGATAGGAGGGACAGATGGACACTCTTGATCTTTTGTTATGCAAGCATTGCAGACGGTTGAAGTAAAGGAGCAAAGAGCCCTTCAAAGTAGGATGTAGACTTATAGAGGTAATCAAGAGCTTGGCGAGCTCTGGTGCAACAAGATTGACTAAGGGCGAAGGCAGGTTAGGCTTTGGAGCAAGTGACTCTAGACAAGGGAGGTATGGTGCGTATATTGCACAGATCAAGAGTAGGGAACAAGTACAAGTACGTGGACTTATATACTTAGAAAGAGGCCTGCTGAATAAGTGAAAGAATACTGTGGAACTAGGTAGAACATTCTGCTGAGTAAGGGTGGAAAGTCATGGAATATCAAGGAACGGAAGATGAGTAAGAGGAATATGTAGCCGATGTGAGAGAATTGGCTAGAGGAGTAAGTGTCCATGACTAAGAAGAGAGAAGCAAAGAATATTCCCTGTCTGGCAATAATACAAGGAACAGCGTAGGGATTAGAGGGCACGTACGGTGAATGTGAGAGGTCCCAAGATAAGAAGATAGTGATGATAGGTGTAAGAAAGGGACCCCAGGAAGGGAGATGTGGCATGAAAAGAATAAATAAGGAAAAGAGCGCTGCCCAGGCAGAGAATTGTAACAATCAGACTCCCCCTACTGTAAAGGCTGTCCCAACATTCCAGAAACCATAAGGCATTACCTGATTGACTGTCCCCAATAGGCAAGGGAAAGGATGCTCCTCACATGGAACCTTCGCAAACACACTCTCAACATCCCATTCTTACTCTCAGATACTGCAGCTACTACTGCCGTACTCAACTACATCAACACAACCAAACAATTCCACCCATCACTCAGTGATGTATCAACCTGCACCCATCAAACAATCTAATGCACCACCATACAGAATCCCACTGAGCAACCACGCACAGACTCAACCCTCCAAATGAAACACTTCTAAAGCAGCTAGCACTCTAGGTTATCTCAAAAGACTGCTTAGACCACTTGGAAAGTGAAGGGAAGGGATTGAGTCTGCTTTAGAGGGAAACTCCAAGAGAATCAGACTGGAGATGCTAGTCGATTCCTTGGCCTTTATACATATACTATCATAAGGTATGTACATGTTTGTATCAGATCTACCAATACTGTCTAGGGCAAGCATAACAGAGATTAAAGACATGATGCAGCCGCATGGCGGTGGTAGAATGGAAGAGAAGCATAGAACATGTGTGATGTGCATGTGTGTGGCAGCATAGCCATGCACAGCATGGAAATGAACTGTCAAGAATAAAGTTAGGTTTAATCAAACAAGGTTTGCCATGAGGCAAACATGTGTTTGTGGAATGGTGAAGGGCATGAGATGAGTGAGTTCTCATAGAGAATCTCCTCATGGTTTGAAGTCTGAAATGATTGGATAAGATAAGATGAAAGGAAAAAAATGACTAAGTCTGTTTAAATGTAGTCCCTTAGAGTGGGACCGTAACACCAAAGCACCAACCATGACTCCTCAACACTCGTTGATGGTGGAAGGACTATTGTTACGATTCTCTTCCTGGGTAGTGCTCTTTTCCTCTTCTCTTCTTTTCGTGCCACATCTCCTTTCCTGGGGTCCCTTTCTTATGCTTACCATCATTATCTTCTTATCCTGGGACCCCTCACATTCACCATATGCACTCTCTAACCCCTATGCCATTCCTAGCATTATTGCCAGACAGGGGATACTCTTTGCTTATCTCTTCTTAGTCATGGACGATTACTCCTCCAGCCGATTCTCTCATATCAGTTGCGTACTCCTCTTACTCATTCTCCTTTCCATGATATTCCATGACATTCTGTTCTTACTCAGCAGAACATTCTACCTCGTTCCACCATATTCTTTCACTTACTCAGCAGATCTCTTCTGAAGTATATAAGTCCACATACTTGTACTTATTCTGTACTCTTGATCTGTGCAATACACATGTTGCATCTCTTCTGTCTAGAGTCACTTGCTCCAAGGCCTAACCCGCCTTCGCCCTCAGTCCACCTTGTCACACCAGAGCTTGCCAAGCTCTTGATTACTTCTACAAGTCTATGTCCTACTTTCAAGGACTCTTTGCTCCTTTACCTCTGCTTGTCTCCATAAGTCTATGTCCTACTTTGAAGGACTCTTTGCTCTCTTTCCTCGATTATCTGCGACGCTCACATAACAAAAGATCAAGAGTTTCCATCTGTCCCTCCTATCCAGGAGTAGAACATCTCCCCATCAGACATTTCCCACCATAACACCCGAAGGGGCTTCTCTGCCCACCCAGACTCTAGTGATGAGGAAAATCAACCCCTCAACCCCAGCCTCATACCCACATCATTCACACCCACAGTGCCCACCTGACCCTTTGGCATTGGGAGACAATCCACCCCCAGTAACCCAGTACCCCCCAGACCACCTACCCCAATGTTGTCTTCCACTCCTGAGTTTAAAGCGGCCCTCCCCACTGACTTCTCTGGTGATTTCGCAGACTCCATACGCTGGATCAAGGCCATGAGGGCCTACTTCACTATCAACTCCAAACTTTACTCCACCGACAAGATTAAAGTCATGACTACCCTGAACAAGATGAGTAAGGGTAGAGGCATCAACTTCTCCAAAATGTGGTATGACAGAATGTCCAATGCCACCATTGATGCCAAAGAAAAGACCTTTGATAAATTTGCTGAAAACTTTGAAACCACCTTCTACCCCTTTGACATCAAAGCCACCACTCACTCCAACCTTGCTAAACTCGCCCAAAAGACCTTCCGAGAGGAAGACAGGACCTTCAACGACAGCTTCCAGAAATTCATCACCAACTTCCAAAACCTTTCCACCAAAGCAGGGATCTCAGATGAAACCACCCTCATTGATCATTTCTCCCTTGGGATTGACCAACAGATCACCACCACAATTCTCTCCATGTCAACCATCCCTACCACATTACATGAATGGATTGAGAAAGCCAAAACCTTCCACGTGCAGAAGATGCGCATTGCAGCCATCAGAGGGAGAAAGGGAAACCCATCCTTCTTTATGTCCAGGAATCCTCCCCCTTGTGACCTGAATGCCATGGATGTTGATGCCATCTCCTTAACCAAGTTAACCCCAGCAGAACAAGCTTGCTGTATCAGAGAGAAACTATGCTTCAGATGCTGAAAGCCAGGACACAGTGCCAGTTAACACAACCAATCCACTCCCCACCCTCAGAACATTCGCACCACAGATACTTCCAAATCCACAAACCCCATGCCTCAGTCCAGCATCAATCCTACTTCCCCCCAGTCTCTATCATTGAAGCATACATTCAAACCTTGAAGATGCAGGGAAAGGACAAAGCTGAAGTTCTCCAAACCCTGAACCTGTGCTATGAAGACCCCCTGGAGAACGTAGCATCTGTAGAACTTGAGGATTTTTAGCTTGGGAAGAACCATCGATGTACTCTTCCCATATTGTGAACCATATAATAACAGCCCTTCCAAATGAAAGGACCATGTGTATTCCCATCAGGCTGTCTAATGGAACCCAAATCATCAAAACCACCGCCCTTGTCAACTGTGGAGCAACCAGAAACTTCATTGATGTCGGTCTCCTCTGCCTTGTCGAGTTACCCCTAGAGAAACTTCCCAAACCCATCATTACCAATAATGTTGATGGAACCACTAATGCCAAAGGAACCATCCGATGGAAAGCCCACACTGATATTCTATTCAAAGAAAGAATGGAAAAACTCAAACTCATGGTTCTTAGCCTTGGATGTAGACAAATCATCCTAGGGATGCCCTGGCTGAAGAAATAGAATCCCACCATTGATTGGAAAAGAAACATGGTAACGCTACCTGAAAACCCCCTTGCAACAGAAACTACCTCAGTACCTCAACAATATCTTGTACAATGGCTAGGCATTGACACTGATACAAAGATCAACAAATGCCTCAGGAAATGCGAGCTGTGGAAGGAGAACAAGTCCATTAATAAGATTACCATCTCCACCCAGATCACCCAACAAAGCACACCCTTGGAAATTTCTGTGCCTGACTGGTGTGCTGACTTCTTAGACATGTTCTTGAAACAAACCCATGCCAAATTACCACCTCACCACCATTATGACCACACCATTGACCTTCAACCAACATTCACCCCCCATATTGCCAAAATCTATCCACTTAACCCAGCCGAGCTTCAGACCTGTAAAGAGTTCATTGATGAACACCTGAAGACAGGATGGATTGTACCCTCCAAATCTCCCCAAGCTTCCCTGTTCTTTTTCATACCCAAGAAAGATGGATCCCTATGCCCCTGCCAAGACTACCAATATCTCAATTCCCATACTGTTCAGAATGTGTACCCTCTGCCACTCATTCCAGAACTTATCGACAACATAAAGGATGCCACCCTCTTCACAAAATTCGACATCAGGTGGGGCTATAACAACATCCACATTCGTGAAGAAGACCAATGGAAAGCTGCCTTTATCACTCCCCTGGGACTCTTTGAACCAACAGTGATGTTCTTTAGGTTTTGCAATGCACCATCTACATTCCAAGTTTTTATGAACCACATCTTCACCAATATGATAGTGGAAAAATGGCTGAAAATTTATATGGACAACATCGGTATCCACACCAAAGATGACCTTGCCCTCCACCATGAATGGACTCGCCATGTTCTTCTGCAGATATGAGAACATGGACTTTCCCTCAAAATCTTCAAATGTATCTTCAATGCCCCACAAATGGAGTTCTTAGGGATGATTATTGGTTAAGGGAAGGTCAAGATGGATCCAAAGAAACTGGACACTATCCAATCCTGGAAACCCCCCACTTCTGTCAAAGCCATACAATCCTTCACAGGATTCACCAACTTCTACCAAAAATTCATACCAAACTTCTTGAACATTGTTGCCCCCCTCAATCTCCTCACTTGAAAGAATGAATCCTGGATCTGGACAAGACTGCAGCAGAATGCCTTTGACACACTCAAACAAATATTCTCCTCCGCCCCAGTCCTCCTAATCCCTGACATCACCCACCCCTTCACTGTCATGACTGATGCCTCCCTCCTTGCCACAGAAGCCATACTCATGTAAACTGATGACAATGGAGACCATCACCCCTGTGCTTACTTTCCCAAAACCTTCGCACCGGCTGAATGAAACTATGACATCTATGACTGGGAACTCCTTGCCATCATTTTAGCTCTAGATGAATGGCGACAATACCTTTGAGGCACCACCCATCCAGTCACCATCATCACTGATCACAGAAACCTATCTTATATAAAGGATCCCAGAAAACTATCCCATCAACAAGCTTGTTGGTCCTTGTTTTTACAGGATTTTGATATCCACTGGCAGGTCACACCTGACACACGGATGGTGCCCACTGACGCCCTTTTCCGAAAAGACCTCATCAATACCACTGATGACAACATTGATGTTGCCATCGTCCCAGATCCAGTGGTCATCCAAGCTCTTGACCTCTCCCTTGTGCACCATATCAAATTCTCTTCCTCTTCCGACCCCCTCATTCTGAAAGCAATCCAAGCCATGCAGGATGGCTCCCCTCTGTTCCCTCACTCAGCCCTTGCTGACTGGACCTTTGAGGACAGCCACCTCTACTTTAAAGGATGGATGTACGTGCTGCCAGCAGCCCACCGCTCCCTTGTTTGCTCTTTGCATGAATCCCCCACCTCTGGGCATGCAGGGCATTTTCATACCAAAGCCATCGTCAAATGCGACTTCTGGTGGCCTGGTTTGTCCTCCTTTGTCAATGCCTTTGTCTCTGGCTACACCACTTGCCAGCAGAACAAGGTGAACCATCATCCCACATGTCCACCCCTGCCTTCCATCCCTTCTTCTTCATCCCTCCCATTCCAGCAGCTTTCCATTGACCTCATCACTGATCTTCCCCCATCTGCCAACCATGATTCCTTGATGGTCGTGGTCAACCACAGCCTTATGAAGGGGGTAATCCTTGCTCCCTGCTCCAAAAACATCAACACTGCTGGCATTGCCCAACTCTTTCTTTCCCATGTCTTTAAATGTTTTGGTCTCCATAATTCCCTTATCTCTTTTTTTGTTTTTTTTTTTTTTGGAATCCATTTTTGTCCGATTGGGGTGTTCTAACCCTATGTAGGACATCACTAACTTGGAGCTAAAGGAACACCTGTGTTCTGCCGAATCCCTGACTCCACAGATGACCCAAGGTTAAGCTGTATGGCTTTTCCCCAGTCCTACCGTTCCTGCTGGCTAGTTTTAGATGCGCAAGTCTTCCAATCAATGGCCCCTGGTATATGTAACTGGCATGTAAGTAGAAGGAATAAAAGGGCAAGGATGGTAGATGACATGTGCCCAACCGCCAAAGTGGAAGTGCGTGTACGGGAATAAGGGACTGGAAGCAAAAGAGAGTAAACTAAATAGAGATATATCATCATCATTGGATGAGATGGTGTTATGTGCTATTCAGTCTTCACTGCTCAGTTGATCTTTTGCACATTGAGGGTTCATGTGGGTTTCCATACGTCGATGGGCATGTATTAGGTGTTTGGTAGGTTAATGAATAAAGGTGGTTGGGTGTTGACGAGATAGAGTATTGTGCTAGAGAGGGTCTATTAGATAGATGACTATGTAGATAGAGTGGGGTATGGTTAGCAATGCTGTGTGCATTGGGGGGAAATGATACCGTGTGACATCATGAGACAATTTGTTTGTTCAACGTAGGTTAGCAGGTTTGGGATGGCTTTCTCCAAGGAGAGTAAGAAGGGTATGTTCATATTGCATGGTCTGATTCTTTGGTGAAGGATGTGTCTTGGGCAGTCATACTGGGGACAGTTGAGCAGGAAGTGGATGATGGTTTCTGGTGTTTTGTCGCAGTGTGGGCATGAGTCAGAAGGTGACCTAGTGAGGTGTTTGAGATATTTGTTTAGGGGACAGTGGTTTGTGCACAGCCAGATGAGTATTGATGTCTGCCATCAGGTTCTGAGGAGCGTAAGTTTCATGAATGAGCTTGACAGGAGTTTGGGGTCAATTCGTAATAGGTGTTTGTAATGGGGTGACTCAGCCAGTTTTTTGGTCCACTTGGTTTTTGTTGTCTGTTTTGTTTGGTGTTGTAGTGTAGCCGAGACGCTGTGAGGGAGAGGGCTGTTGCAGAGTATTTCAGGTAGTTGTTGGTGTGTGCTGTTGTGTTCAGGTCCTTCTAATGTGAGTCAGGCTTTGGAGTCAGCTTTTTCGTTACCTTCAATTCCGTTGTGGCCTGGTATCCATCAGAGGATAATGTCTCATGTGTGTAGGTGGTGGATCTTTTTTATCTGTTTAATGGAAGCACAGAAATTGTCTATTAAATAGTGGCCCAGTCTGGTTTGGAAGACGTCACCGGATTTTATAGCTGCTTGGTTGTTGATGAAAATGGAAATGGGTTTGTAGACATTGAGTTCATCTAGTAATAGTTTAGTGGCAAGGATGAGACCTACTGCTTCAGCTTCGTATATGGTGTGTTGTTTGGATGGTCCTAGGTGGTAGTGTAGAGTTCGTGTGTTACCATTGGGGCGGTGCAGGATCGCCACTGCTCCTATCTTGTTGTTGAGGCCAGAACCGTCTGTGTATATTCTTGTGCCTTGTAGACATTTGTTGTGCTCTCGAATGGAGTTTTCTTTGGTTTGTGCTATGCTGGAGGAGTGGGGGGGGAGTTTGTTAGGTTGACGTCAGGCAGGATGGATCTTTTCTATGGTGTTCGGGTGTAGTAGGTATGCATGCGTGAGATGATGTAGAGATGATTTGTGTCTTTTTATGTAGCATTTTGAGGTGTGTTGAATTAGTGGAGATATGGGATGTGAAGTAGGATGGGAACTGAGGCATATGGCGGCCTGATGGCATAGGTTTTGGATTTGTAGGTCTAAGGAAAGTAGGTTAGCATGCACTTCTAGGACGTCAGTGGCTGTGGTTCATAGGGCTCCAGTCATGCTGAGTAGGGCAATGCATTGGACTTTGTTAAGTTTTTTCGTGGCTGTTATTGATCCTCGGCGAGTTTCGTCGTTGTCAGTTGTGTAGAGTGGGGTGAACCATACATTGATGGTGTAGAGTAGTTTTGGGATGGCTACCAAGGTGTACAGTTGTCGCATAAGTGTTAGTGGGAGACCTTTTGATGCGGTGGTGAGTCTGCGTAGTTGTAAGGTGTAAGCTGTACCTTTGCCGATGGTATAGTTGATGTGTTGGCACCAGGAGAGACATTCATCTACAATTACTCCTAAGAACTTGTGGGAGACAGATGGCGTGATGGTGGTTCCTTGAACATTTAGAGGGCGTGAGCTTTGTTTGGTGGGGGTGAAGTCTATTAAGGCGAATTTGTTAGTCTTGAATTTGGAATTGTGATCGGAAGACCAATTGAAGCCCCCTCCTGTTCGTTCTAGCATGTCTTGTAGTGTGCAGTGCATTTCCTCGGTTGATTTTCCTGTGGCAATGAAGATGGTGTCATCAATGAAAGCTAGAGTTAGTTCGTTAGAGTGTCCTTGTGCTATGTCAATGAGATCAGCATTGTATATAATGTATATTATCATGGAGAGAGGGTCCCCCTGTCCTATTCCATTGGTAATCGGGATCCAGTCTGATTTGTGGCCATCAAACATGAGTTTTGTTTTTCTGTCAAGTAGGACCCATTCGGTGAAGCTGACTAGTGAGTCCGGGATTTTTCGGTGTTGCATGTTGTGTAGGAGGTGTTCAGTGACTGCATTTGGGAAGGCACCTTCGATGTCGAGGAATAGGGCAGATGCTATTTTGTGTGTGCACCAAGCGTTCTTTACTGTAGCTTTGAGTAGATGGAGTGAGTCAGTTGTTGATCACCCTGGTCTTCCTCCAAACTGGGTAGTGGGTAAGAGGTGATGGGTTTCTATTATGTGTTACATGTGGTCAGTGATGATAGAGGTGAGTAACTTAGTGGTGGTGTTTAGAAGCACTATGGGTCTGTAGGCTTTGGGGATTGAGTAGTCTGGGCATCCGGGTTTTCATAGGACCACGGTGTTGAATTCTCGCCAAGGAGGGTAGTAGGTGTTGAGGAGGAATACTGCTCTGTAGATGCGTAAGAGATGTGGAGTTAGTATGTCGGAGCAGTTCTTGAACATGGCGTTGGAGATTTCGTGTGGGCCTGGGGCTTTGTAGGGACTGAGTTTGTTTATCACTTGTAGTAGTTGGTCTTCTGTGATTGGTGTCAGATCGGGTAGCGATTCTGGATAAAGATAGTCAGCTGGGACTGTAGTAGTGTTGGGTGCAGGTGGGAAAAAAGTCTTAGCCAATGTGTTGCTTTTGTCTTCATTGGTTTTGGCTTCGTGTTGTTGTCTGTTAGGGTTGTGCGATTTTAGTATTGGAATGCGAGCGAGGCCATCGTTGTTTGATTCTGCGTTGAGGTATTTGTTGGCTATCCATATGTCGGCCATGGTGGCACTTTCTAGCCAGTTAATCCAGTGATCTGATTTCGCTTTTTTGATGGCTTCCAAGTATTTGTTGTGTATGACACAGTGTTGTTTGTGGCTTGGGTGGTTGGGGAGCGCTCGTGTTTTGTAGGAGTTGGCTGCTATTCAGTTGACCTGTTTGCATAGGGTGGTTAGTTCGTGGTTCCACCAACGTTTTGAATGGGGACAGTATTTTGCCATGGGGACAGTTTCTTTGATTGTTGTCTGGATAGCTTTGGTTATTCTGGCAGTGATGATCTGAAATTCATGGTTAGTGATGATAGGTGCATTGGTGGGATACTTGTTGAGTTCTTTGGTGAGTACTTCATTGAATTTCTTCCAGTCCGTTTCACGGAAGTTTTATTTTGGCGTGGTGGTGAGTTTCGGCGTTTCAAGTTCTAGGATGCTTAGAATGGGGATGTGGTCAGTACAGTCTCGTAGGTGTGGTTCAGTATAACAGTTGATGAATGACTGGCATGTGTTCTTGGTGCAAAAGACATTGTCGGAGCAGGTCCAGTTTTTTGTTGCTAGGGATTGAAGGGTTGGTATATTTTTTTGGAGGGCTTGTTGTAGTCCGTGTTCAGTGAGGAGGAGGAGTAGGGGTTCTGCAGCAGAGAGATACGAGTTGGTTAGTAGGTGAGAGTTACATTCTTCTTCCCAAAGGGGGTGATGTCGGTTGAAGTCTCCCAGTAGGAGTATGTGGTCATTGTCTGTGGGTTTTATGATGTGTTTGTTGTCTGTCATAAAACGGGTTAGTAGTTGTAGGGTTTGATCTGAGTTACTGTTGTTGTAGATGTTGATGATAGTGCATCATCCATATGGTCCTTTGAATTGTGTGACAACAACACCCAGGGATGGAAAGTCAAGTTGGGACCAAGCATTTCTGTCGATAGTGGCTGAGATAAGAGTAACTGCTCTGACGCGTTTTTCACTATTGGTGAATCTTGTAGTGGGGTAGACAACATTGTAGTTGCAGTTGGTGGTCATGTTGTTTAGAGGGTTGGTGTATGGCTCTTGGATGGCGAGGACGTCCCAAGTTTTACAGTCAGGTTGGTTAAGGAGTGAGAGTTGGGCATATCGGGAGGTGTTGAGGTTTTGCTGCCAAATTCTTAGTGTCGTTGAGTCTGTTTCGGTTGTGTCATTCATAGGTATTCTTGGAAGTTGGTGTCTCTTTCGTAGTCTTCATCCCAAGAGGTCGATGGTTTTGTGGCGGGTGGTGAGGCATCCAAGGGTAGGGTATGTCGCTGTGAGGTGTTGGTGATGTTGGTAGTTTCGGAGGTGGTCGGTTGCATAGAGGGTAGTTGGTTTGGGTCATTTTGTTGTTGTTGTTGGCGTGTGGTGGTGGCCAGATTGGGGATCGAGTTTGAATTAGTGGCGGAGGTCATAGGCGGTTGAGGGTGGTTTTGATGATGGTGGTGGTTTCGTCCTTGTCCTCGTCCAGTGGGGCCACGGGTGAGTGATCGGTTCGTTGGGTGTTGTGGGTCAAGAGTTGATTGGTGTAGTGCAATAGGGTGAGCATAGGTGGGGTTGGGTGTGGGTTGATTACGTTCGATGGGTGAGGAGTATCGTGGTTTTCTGGTTGGGGGAAGGGTGACATGGGTCCAGGTTTCGTGGGTAGGATAATAGGGCATAGCGTTTTCAGGTTGTTTGGTGTTAATTTCATTGACTTTGCATTGGAGTGAGGGGCATAGTGGGTCGTTACTGGCGTGTCCTTTGGATTTGCAACTTATGCAGAATAGATGGTGGCGGTCGTTGCATTCGTCAGACCTGTGGGATTGACCACAGGTGGCACATGTGTTGTGGGAGGTGGTACAGGTCTTAGCTGAGTGACCGTATATTTGACATTTGATGCATTGGATGGGGTCTTTCTTTTCTTTCCAGGGGTGGAGCTTCGTTTTTCCTATAATTGCGCCATCTCTGAGAAAGGAGTTAGCAGTGGTCGGATCATTAAAGGTGAATACTGCGTGGGCAACTCATTGTTCTCTTGACCTCTTTTCGATAGGTTTGACCCATTTGGTTGCTACGATCGAGTTATGAGGGAGGTTATTTTCCCTTTCTACCAGATCTACCCATTCCTTTTTGGTGATGTCGTGGTTAATGGATAAAAATGGTACAAGGACGGGGTATTGCCAGTCTTTTATTGTTCCTTGGACATTTAGAAGGGTAATGAGTTGGGCACGGATATTTTCTGTGTGTATCCAGTTCGTCGCTTCCTTGCTGTTGAGTTCAAGAAGGAGGGAGCCGGTGTGGAGGCAGAGGACTGTTTTTACTGTTGTGTCGATTTTGTTAGGGTTGTTGAGTGTGTTCACCACGGTTTCTAGGCGTAGGGTGATTTCTTCTGGGATAAAGTGGGGGTCAAATAGTGGTTTGGTACCTGTGGATTGGATTAGTATTTGTCTTTCGCGTACTGCTGCGTGCGCTATGGCTGGGGTGGTCTGTGTAGGGGTGTAAGCATTGGTAAGGGTAATTGGGGGACTCGTCTTAAGGATGTTGCTGTACGAGGGTTGGTTGGTGTTGGTTTGGGTTCATTCGTGGTCATTGGTTTTGTTGTAGTCTAGGAGTTCATTGAGGTGGGCTTGAGTGGTTTCGATGGTGGGGAGTATTTTGTTGATGGATGTCTGGATGTTGGATACTGGGGTTATCTTAGTGAGGGTATCTTTAAGTTCGTCTAGGGTCGGGTTAGTAGATTCTGTCATGTGAGAGAGTTTTTCTTCTATGTTAGTATGGATGATCACAATGTTATCGGTTTGATTGCTTATCGTGTCAACTATGGTGGTTAGAGAGGCATGGTTGAGTTGCATTGTGGTGGCAGAGTATTCGAGAGTTTTGCTCATGTGAAGTAGTTCACCTATGTGTGGTTGCATAGCCTTGACTATTTGGGCGGTGACTTGTTCAGTGATCGGGGTCATGACATGCAATATGACAGATGTTGCTATTTCTGTGGCCACATGGTCTTCAAGGATGAAGGCTATTGCTCGTAGGACTTCTCGAATGGTCATGGAAATGTTGGGTAGTTGGTTGATGTGGTGGAGGGTGGTGATGATGTTTTGCATGTCCATGGGGCGGTTGAGGATGCATAGTAGATGGTGGTTCAAGTAGGCTAGAGCGTCATTTTTGTTGTTTACCATGTATTCCATAGCATCTTGGAAGTCTTCATCTGTTTGTGATGGGGATGGGGGTATTAGAGATCGTCTTGTGGATCTGTCTATGTTAGGTGGAGCTGGAATTTTAGGGATGTTACCGGGTCGAGCCCTGGTCACAGGGGCCATGGTAATGCATCCCTTATCTCTGACAGAGGTCCACAGTTTGCCTCTGTATTTGCTCAGGAACTTGCACAGTTACTACACTATGATGTCCACCTTTCCACCACCTATCACCCTCAAACTGATGGGCAAACCGAATGAGCCAACCAAGAAATTGAGACTTATCTTTGAATCTTCTGTGCCAACAACCCCCAGAAATGGACAGAACTTCTCACCACAGCTGAATTCCACCACAACTCCATTCCTCATAGTTCCACAAAAGCCTCTCCCTTCTCTCTCATGCTGGGATATGAACCCCATTCCTACCCTCCACTCAGAAAAATGTTCCTCCCAGCCCTGGAAAACTGTCTCTCTTCCATGGAAGAAGCCTGAAAGGAAGCCCTTGCAGCACATGATTCTGCCCATTGAATCATGACTGAGTGCTCCTCTTGGAGATTCACTCCATGGAAAGTAGGAGATAAAGTGTGGCTGGAAGCTACTCATCTCCACCTTCACTACCCTTCCAAGAAACTCGCTCCTAAACATCACAGTTCATTTGAAATTACCCAAGTATTATCTCCTCTTACTTATCGCCTATGCCTACCTCCCACATGGAAAGTCCATGATATCTTCCACACCACCCTCCTTTCCCCTTATTGAGAGACCGACATACATGGACCCAACTTCTTCTGACCTCCTCCTAACACAATTGATGCTAAAGAAGAGTACAAGATTGATCAGATCATAGCTCACTGTGGCAATGGCACAAACTGCCAGTACCTGACCACATGGAAAGGCTATCCATCATCGGAGAATACCTGGGAACCTGAGTCCAATCTCTGACATGCTCCACTCCTACTCAGAGCATATAAGAAGCTACGAAATCTGTAGTAAACCTCCAGCAAATGATCCACAACCTCATCTTCCTTGACTCCCCCGAATATGTCTTTCCTATCGTCATCTCTCTCCTCCTCCTCTCTGTCTTCGCCCAACAACTTTCCAATTCATACCTGGCCTGTGTAACCTACCTGTCTATTCATTTTCTACACACACATTCTCTATGCCACTATGCTCACACATCCTGTCCTCATGCGTGAAATTGAAGAGATGCCCCTCTTCATTGAAGACACCATATCTCAGGAACTCATACACCTTTTTCATAATACCATCATGGCTCAAAATTATCACTTCCTCTCCACCCCCTCAGACCTACCTGCCGAATACAGTGTTCCTTTAAGACTCACACTTGCCCACATCCCTGAACGTACTTTATTTCTCCTTCATCTTCATGGTTTGCATACTTTCATAACTCACATTTCCCCCACTCTTATTTCCCCCACCTTCCGTTGTATCTTTTTCACCATGTCTATGGGAGAAAGAGACCATTATACAGTGGCTTAAACAACTGTCCCAATGTTTGCATGTTTTGCACTAAACTCAATACTCTGTGATAGGACCCTAACCCCATTCAAGTCTATGAGTGTATGAAATAAAGTACTCACTTATGGCTTTCTAGCAATCCAAGAATCAGAGGGTTTGGTTAAGATTTGGTTAAATGGCAGCCATACCAAAATGGCAACTCATTGGGACAGTTTTTTGACTTTTGACTTCTATTACATATATTAGACCCTGGAACACCATAAGAGGGTTACATACCTTAGATAGTGGATGTATGATGACAATATTATGTAATCAATGAGAATTCAGCATATTTTAACCTGGTTATCACAAGTACATTTTCTTTTTGCTACTCTCAAATATTCTCATAGATAATATTGGTTTTCTTGCTTTCCTGATTCTTTTCTCCTAGAAAACTACATTCCAAAATGAAATA